>SNQJ01S0017889.1:74917-85132 GCA_010110895.2 Picea sitchensis | reverse complement strand
ACATCATGAGATCCACTCGACTCCAGCGTTCAGATTCCTTGAGTTGCTGCTCGAGTAAGGCTGAATTGACATCCCCTAGACCCCTCTTGAGGTCGTTCAGGGAATCCATGATGTCTTCTCTGTCTGCACACTTGTCGCAAGAAGAAGGGAGTGAGGGGGTGGGGGGGACAACGGAGAGTTGGAGGAAGAGGAAGGAGAAACAGAAGGAGTGGAGGAGGTTATAGGGGGTGGTGGAGGCGGGTGGCGAGGGGGAGAAGGCGGTGGTGGAGGACGACGAGGAGGGGAGGGGGGTGGAGGCATGAAGCCAAGCAAATTTATGTAGTTGTCAAACCATTCAATCCTGCAGGCGTAAGGATTCAAGAGAGGGGAGAGGTCTAGGGTGGTCTCATGAAAAGTTTGAGCAGGAGAGGGAGCAACTGCAGGATTCAATATGGGGGTGCCATCGTTTTCAGGGGGAGAAGCAGAAGGAATGCCATCGTTTTCAGGGGGAGAGTCAGATTCGGGTGCCTTCCTTCCTCGTGTTGCATACCAGTTCGCCCCTCTTTTGGGTTTGCCCCTAAGACGGGGCATGGTGCTGGCTACAGGCTGGAAGTGGGATGAAGAGCACAAAGGAAGTTCAAGAGCCTGGGATGGGGAGCGCAGAGCCCAAAGGAGAAGCGAGACCATGGGACAGAGACCGTCGTGTAGATGCAAGGAAACAGAGCCGACTAGCAGAACCCGTGATGAGAGGCATGAACCAAAAGACCAGGAGGCCGAGTGGAGGTCGCATCCGGAGAGGAAAAAAAAATTGAAAACTAGGGAGAGCTGAAGATGCAAAGGCCAAAGGCATAATTGAGTTTTTGCGTGCCCAGACACCAACTTAGGAGCGACATTGTTAGGTTGTTGATGGTATTGAGAAGGCATACTGCCCATCGTTGTGAAATATCCCATGAAGAGGAGCGTAATGAACATGCGGAAAGCTGGCCACGAGAGGAGTTTGGAGACTGACAGCGGGGGATTCATTCCCATGAAGTGATGGTTGAGGGGGGGTGAGTTTGAGTTGGCGCCAAGTGGTCGGACGCCTGGCCAGATGGCCTCTCCTTGGCCTGTCCATGTTCTGTGCTTGATAACATCCCATCCGAGGGTCAATCCTTGTTGTTGGCTATGTTTCTACAAGCAATCACTGTGGGATGGGAGGAAGGAGAGGAGGGGGAGCACAAGAATTCGCCTTCCTATATTTCTACTCCATAATTTGCCAACATGTCAACAACTTGATTGGCTATTCTTCGAACATGGGAAGGAAAGATTACCCAATATGGTTGGAGAATGGATTTGATTATGAAAATACCATTCATAGGTCTCCAGCTAGGGGAGATTTTCTCCGAGTCTGCACCGTTGAGGAGATGAGAGAGGAGATTAATGACAATCAGTGAGTCCCCTTCAGCTATTATGGGGAAAACTCCTTGATCTTTGGTTGCTTGAAAACCACAGAGAAGTCCTCATATTTCTGCAACATTGTTGGTGTTGTGCCCCAGATTCCCTGCTAAGATGTGGAGGATTTCCCCTTTCCTGTTGCGAATGACTGCTCCATATCCTGCAGGTCCCGGATTTCCTTTGGAGGCTCCATCAAAGTTTAATTTGTGACATCCTGAGTGCAGAACCTCCTAATGAGTGGGGTTGGGCTTGCGACTTACGGATGTGGAAGGGCTTGCGTGAAGGGGAGGGAAATTGATTTTCCAGGAATTTAGGATGAGATGCTCATTCATTGGGCAATTTAAGTCTTGATCTGTCCACGGGTGCAAAAATATTGTTTCTTTGATGTTGGAATGGATTGTGGTCCAAACATCCTACGAATTCCTGGAAGCTGATTTAAATATACGTCGATTCCATTCCTTCTAGATTTTCCAAAGGATGAAGCCCGATAGAAGTTTCCAAATTCTGTTAAGGATGGGGGACTGAAAAATGGAACCTCTCCAGCCTTCTATGGTCCCCTGAATGCATGTGCGGTTCCTGTCCATGGTTCTCATGAGGCTAGCGTTGTGATCCCAGATGTAGGAACTATATGAGCACAAATTTAGGAGATGGTTTTGATTTTCCTCCTTTGTGCCACAAAATTGACACCAAGAGGGACCGATTAATCCCCTTTTCCTTAAGTTATCCCAAGTGAGAATGCTGTTGTGCATAGTTAGCCAAAGGAAAGTACTAATTTTTGGCTAGGATTTTGCTTCCCAAATCTTTCCCCAGACCTCTTCTTTTGGTAAGGATCTATGGCCTGCTCTTAGATGGTAAGATTCTTGTATGTTGAAGGTACTTGTGGTGGTGTTTCCCCATCTGCGAATGTCTTCCCCGTGTTGTCTTAAAATTTTCCTTGAGTCAAGGTGATCCTGCAAAGGTTGGATGTTTAATTCAAGGGGGATGCTCAAAGCGTCGTGGTAGTTTTTCCAAATGCGCCAAATGTTTCTTGTAGCTTCTAGATTCCAGAAATCCGACACTTTGAGGAGGCCTGCGTCTATTGTGAAGGGGATGAGGGCACTCAAAGTGGGATCAGTGTTCAGGGCTGGAAGTTGTTTCCAAGAGTCACTCCAGAAGAGAGATGAATTCCCACTCTGCAGTTCCTAGAAGGAGTGTTTTGTTATGAGTCCCTTATTGTTCCTGGCCGCGTTCTAAATGAGCGAGCCAGGGCTCTGACCATTCCACCTGATGAGCTCCCTTTCCAGAATTGTTGGGGTGTATTTTTTCCTCCAAAGATGTGCCCAAATATCTTGTGGTATTTTTAACCATCTCCACCAAATTTTTTCACTAAGGACCTTGTTGAGAAGAGTTGGGTCTCTGAGGATGAGGCCCCCTGCTTTCTTTGGTTTGCATCCTTCGTTGGTACCTTGCCAAAGGAAGCTCCTTTGGAGATTCCTTAAGGTGCCGAGGATGTAGTTTGGGTCTGCCAGAGCTGAGAAGGCTTAGAATGGAAGGGCTTGTAGGACAAACTTGAGGAGGATGAGGCGACCAACAGATTGAGGGATCAAAAGGTCCACAAGGAGAGTTTCTTTCAAAAGCTGGACAACAAGGAGTCCGAGGAAGTATTTCTTAGCGGGTTGTCAATAAGGGGGATGCCCAGGTAAGTGGAGGGGAGGACGCTATGGGTAAACCCCAGTAACTGTGTAATTTGAAGTTGGACCTGGATGGGCGTGTTGAAAAGAAGATTTGAGATTTGGAAAGATTCACTTCCATGCCCGAGGCCTCGCAAAAAAGGTTGATGAGAGATTTGATGCATAGGGCTTCTCGAGTTATGGGTACCCCCATAAGGAGTAAATCGTCTATGAATTGACTGTGGGAGATGGGGGGGAAAATTCCATGGGGGCTGAGGCCCAAGATGGAGTGATCAGTAATGGTTTCTTTGATAGCACGACCTAGCCCTTCCCCCATAATTATGAAAAGCAAGGGCGAAAGTGGGTCCCCTTGCCTTATTCCTCTGGAGGGGGAGAAAGGTTTGGACAGAACACCATTGATAAAAATGGAGAACAAGGATGATGAGGTGAGGTTGACAATCCAAGAGACCCACGAGAGTTCAAAGACAAAGGCGAGGAGAGTTGAGTTTAAGTAATTCTAGCTTAATTTATCAAAGGCTTTAGAGAGATCCAGTTTTAGAAGCATACCTTGAGTTTTGGTCGAATGAAGCGAATGGATGACTTCGTGAGTCAAGATGACACTATCCAGAATTTGTCTGCCCTCAACATAGCCCGATTGTTTGGGAGATATTATGAAAGGTAGTATTGGATTTAGGGTGTAGCGATGTTCTTTGTCAAGAGTTTGTAAATGACATTGCATAGTGCAATGGGACGAAAGTGCGAAGGGGAAGTAGAGTTGTTCTCTTTGGGAATGAGAGTAAGAAAGATTGCATCGAGAGATTGGAGTACATGCCCAGATCTTCTAGAGTCCTCAATGATTTCCCAAAAATATTTGCGGATGATGCTCCAATAGTGGTGGAAGAAATCAAAAGTGAACCCATTCGGCCCAGGAGCCTTGCCCAACGGGGTGTCCTTAAGAGATTGATCGACTTCCTCCTATGTGATAGGTCTCATAAGAGTCTTGTTCTTCTCTTTAGTGACCTCCTTGGGGATATTCTTGAGAATGGAGTCAATTGCACGCGAGCGATCTACTGAGGGTTCTGTCAGAAGGTTTTTGTAATAGGATAGCATTTCCTTTTCTATATCTACTTACTGTTGAAGTTCCATTTCTTTTTCCGAGACCAGGTGAGTAATGCGGTTTGTTTGGCGCCGCTGGACCATAGATCTATGAAAAAATTTGGTGTTTTTTTCCCCCTCTTTTAACCATTGGATGCAATATTTTTTTCTTCAGAGTGTTTCCTCCTGCGCCCGTATTTCTGCCAACTGGTTGCTTATTAAAGCCTCCTACTTCTTTATGGGATCAATGAGGCCTTGAGATCTGATTTGCTATTGGAGGCTTTGCATTTGCTGATTGAGAATTTACTGAGCATGAAAGATGTTGCCGAAGGTGGACTTATTCGAATATTTCATATGTTGTTTGAGGTTTTTTAGCCTTTGTTGAAATCTGTACATTGGGGTCCTTGTTGGGATGGCCGCATCTTCCCACCAGAGCTTGATCTTAGCTTGGAATTCTGGGTGTGTTAAGCATAATTTTTCAAAGCGGAAGGGATTTCTTCCTGGGGTGCCACTGATGTTTATTGTTAGGAGAATTGACCAGTGGTCTGAACTCGGGGTGTCGATGACCGTGGCATTCGAAGCCAAGCCATCCAACATGATGGCTTTTGAAATTAAAAAACGGTCTAATCTGCTGGAGATATGTTGGGCCCCCGAGTGTCTATTGGACCAAGTGAAGGGCCCATTGTCTGTTTCTACATCAATGAGATTCACAAGGCCAATGATTCGGTTGAAGTGCTCACTATCATTTCCCAGCGTGTGTGTGCCCCCCTTTTTTTCCTCCAGACCTGTTATCATATTTAATTCACCCCCTAGGATCCAACGTTGGGAGCCAATGTGATTGGCAGTCCATTCTACATGTTGGAGGAAGGCTTCCTTTTCTCCCGGTCTTGTGTGTCCGTAGACATTCGTGATGTATCTGAGTTTGTTCGAGCCAATAAGCCGAAAGGAGGATGTAATGGTCCAGTTGGAGCTGAAAAAACCATCTAGCAAAACTATGGCTGGATTCCAAAGCATTTCCAGGCCGCCCTCTTCCCCCTTAGTGACGACTTCAACCTGATTGGCTTACTTCCAATATTTTTGAAGAATGAGCGAGGCTTCCTTATGCGTGCATTTTGTTTCCTGCAGTAGAAGTATATCTGACTGTTCCTTCATAATTCTTTCTCGAAGAAAACCTTGTTTACTTTTTGTGTTGAGGCCCCTTATATTCCAGGATAGTATCTTCATGAGGATGGTGAGGGTTGGAGGGGAGGAAAACTATCTGAGATCAGATGAATCTGACCTGATTTTACAAGGAAGTTGCCGACATCTTGAATGAGTTGATGTTTTGTTTTTTTGCCTCATTTTTTCTCATCTTTTGGAGGTTTGCGTTGATCCTTCGAGGTTCCTTTTTGTATTCTAAGATTCGTATTGGTGCGGGCTGATCCTCCTACCGATGAGTTGAGAAAGACTTTGTGGACTTTGCGCAGTTGATCTGGTGGTATGGAATACAATTTCTGTTTGCGGTAGGCTTTCTCCAGTTGTGCCATATCAATACCTGCTAGCTCCCGATCTTCCAAATCCATGTCTGGGTCCCCGATTTCTGGTTCGAGGTTCCTAGGGAGGGAAGCCTCAGAGGGTGGGATTTGGGTAGAAAAAGGGGCAGAGGGGAGGGGATTTGTGGAGCCTTGGATAGTCTCAGGGGTTGCAGGAGTTGTTAGAGGGTTAGTGGAAGAAGAGGGGATGTATGACGGGGTTTAAAGGGCTTCGAAGGAGTTCTTGGTTGAGTGTCTTGGGGAGGCTTGGGGGTGCATTTTTTGGCCTGATGTCTACGCCGACCCGTAAATTGGGTGAATCCATCCTTGGGTTTGTCAGGATCTTCCGGATTGGTCTTGTTTGGGTTATTTAGAGGGAATTCTCGGAAAAGGTGATCATTTTAGTGGCATTTATGGCAACAAAATGGGATATGTTCATAGTCTAGTGTTTGGGACCATTCGTCATCTTGATAATCTAGGGTGATGGCTCCAGGGAGAGGTTTGGAGATATTCAAATAGACATAGATGTAGGCATAAGCAGTGTACCTTCGTTGTCTTGTTGCCTCCGAGGATTTGACATAGATGCCAATGGTGTTTCCGATTCCTGCAAGAATCTCTTCCAGCCAAAATTCTTGTGGGAGTGAGTAGAGTCTCAACTAGACCGGGGCGTGTGTGAAGTCTTCCTTTTCGGGACTGAATCTTTCCATTTAGAAATGGAGGAAGAGACCTACCGAGTTGTAGAAGTATGACCCTCCTTCAAATATTTTGTTTCTGTCCTCCAGGTTGTGCAAGATGATAGTGAAGAATCCTTTTGATCCAAGTTGGAGGTCATAGTGGCCCTTGGGCTTCCACCAGTGTTGAATCCATTTGACTAGGTCCTTTTCCGAAGGCCATAGCCCCAAAAATTTCCCTATCAGAGTGAAGTCTCTCATGTATTTCTTCTGATCTTCTATTCTTGGAGAATTTATGATATATTTCGGGGCGATCGGGGCTTGCGGGATACATTTTCCTGGTTCCCAAGTACGATCAATTTTCGGGTGATTGGATTCTAGGTCTATTTTCATCAGTTTCTCTGTCGGTATTTATTCCTCCCAAATGATTTGTTTCATACCAGCCGGAAGCTCAAAGGTCAGTTGTTTGAAATGTGAGGAGCCATGCTCCTTGGAAGTGATAGAACTATAGGAGGGGGTCAAAGGCCCCCCTCCCTTGGCCTCCATGGCCTCAGCGGGGAGAGACATGGTGATGCGCTGAGGGTTCGATGCTAAAACCCTAGATAAGAGCTCAGATATAGGTCTTGGAAAACCTTGGTCCATGTTGAAGTTGATTTGAATAACATGAGAATGTCTTAAAAAAACCTTAAAAGGCTGGATAAACAAAAAAATATGATATGTTTTAAAATATAATATTATAATTTACTAATCATATACACTAAGACAAGAGGCCCGTCGATGTACTATTGGATCACATTTATTTTCACTGCACTTGTCAAGTGAAAGGTAAATAACCATGACACAATGAACCATTAGACCAAATATAAAATTTATTTATTTTATATTATAAACATTACTAAATGGTTTGAAAAATTATTTATTTTATCTTATTTTATTTATACTTTCCAGTGTAGTGGTTGTGTTGGAATAATGCTTACAATAGAATTGGTTTGGGTTTGTTGGAGGTTGTTGAGAGATTCTCTCAACCCCTCTATCTATGTTTAGAATAAGTTGGATCTGAATACAACTATATAATTGTGTAGTAATTGTGCATAAATGTAATGTAATACGAATATCATTTTGTTGTGTAATCTTGTGCAATCACTGCAATGCCAATTTTTAATATGGTATCAGAGCTCATCTGAGCTTGACTCCCTCACGAGAGGTCTCAGGAAGATGGAATACATCTGAGTATCAATTCTTTGTACATATATATTAGTGTAGGTGCGTTTTATTTTTCTTTTACTGGTGTGAAAATTTCTGTGTGCCTGTGTGGGTGGGTGGTTTGCTGGAACTGCCTCCATCAAAGAAGAAATCACTGTCCATCATTTAAGAAGAAAATTGTTGTTGCTGCAGCTGGAGAATCATGTACAAAGAGAGAGAGCCACCAAGACTATCAGATCCGTGAAGTATGCATATATTTGAAGGAACGACAAATTCTCAGATGTAGTGTTGCGTAAGGATTGGTAGCTCGAATTTACACAGATATTTTTACGCTACTAAATTGCAGAGAATAGGGGTTACAAGTGTATAATTTTAGGTGAATCTAGATCGCTGCATGTATTGCCTCTAAGGAATCCGCTTTTTTGATTATAGAGATGTCATATGGAGAGTCAGAATCACTATTCAGAATTAGAGTTAATTGTCGAATCATCTAATTGTGTCACCTCCTATGCCATTAAACCTTCCGCTTCCATGACACAGATCGTGGTTGCTCAAAAATATTTGAAAGAATATGGAGGCCACATCAATGTAAAATTGAAGAATTGGTGGTGCAGAAATGGGACCATGGTGCAGATATGGGAATCTATTTAACACTGGTCTCAATCCTCCAACGATGACCAGATTGCAACACGAGATGCTATTTACTTTATTTGGTGTGTAGAGACAATTGAAAATATTTCCGTGGTAGTGTATTTATATTAATTTTTTTTAGTGGAACAAATTTTATTTGTAAAATTGTATTCAACAGAACCAATCAAGAACAAAATAATGTAATATGAATTAGTAGTTCTTAAATTTCTTCGGTTTCGAGAGAACATATTACTAATTCGATTATATCTACATTTTGTTATATGATGGTGGATCTTGTTATGCTTCGGGCTTCAAGATCGTCAGTTATAGGTTATCCTTGTGTATATTGTTGTAGATGTGTTTAAATAAGGTTAGTTTTATGATTGACTGCTGAAAATATCTAGTAATTAGATCACTATCCTATATAACTGTCAAAAGTTTCTCTTTTGGGGAATTCCACAGATGGTAGTGTATCCATAGGATAAGTTAGTATCGATATTGTCCTTCAAGAGGCCGAGAAGCATAAATTCTACAAACTCGTCAATGATGGTCAGAAGCTTTGTTGTCTTAAATGAGTTGAAAGGGAAGCTCGAAGTTGTGGAGAAGAAAGAGCGTATACCAGAAGATTCCAAAGTGGGTAGGAGTGTTGATGAAGACCATATCAAGACAAATATCTATGTTGAAATTTGAGTATTGTAATTATGATATAATATTTGTAATGTAAGCATTATGGGAGGGTGTTGGAATAATGTTTACAATAGAATTGGTTTGGGTTTGTTGGAGGTTGTTGAGAGATTCTCTCAACCCTTCTCTCTATGTTTAGAACAAGTTGGATCTCAATCCAACTATATAATTGTGTAGTAATTGTGCAAAAATGTAATGTAATACGAATATCATTTTGTTGTGTAATCTTGTGCAATCACTGCAATGCCAATTTTAAATAGGTTGTTGATAGATAAAAATACTCAAAATTTTTAAAATCCACTTTCCATTTGTTTATGAAATGCTAACGTATAAAAGTGATACCTTTACCTCACAAGTAAAAAAACCACCATTTGTTTTCTTGACTATCATTCAAAAAGAAAATAGCACCTGCATTACCTCTACCTTTCTTTAAGACAACAAGGGAGCACATATTTTTAAGGCACGTAAAGATCGCTTTCCAATTTCAAAGAGTGAGAGTTTGAAGGAAAGAGTTAGTCAAGACACCCTTCCTTTCAGGTACAACGTTTGAAAATGGCTTGCAACAATCCATAAGTGTGTTGAATCATGTTGTCATTGATGCCAAATGATTGATGTCAAAGGAACAATGTTTTGTCATAGTATATTGATGTAGTGATTGATGGATCATGTATTGTCCTTGATGTAAATGGATTGAT
Organism: Picea sitchensis; assembly: GCA_010110895.2. Classification (NCBI taxonomy): domain Eukaryota; kingdom Viridiplantae; phylum Streptophyta; class Pinopsida; order Pinales; family Pinaceae; genus Picea; species Picea sitchensis. The sequence continues at coordinate 75,581 of SNQJ01S0017889.1, read as the reverse complement.
GTCAAGTGGAGTCATAGTCATATGATGAGATGCATAGATGAAGATGGATCGATATGGTTTCATTGATATATGATGCATAGATGAAGATGGATGAATGTGTTTTCATTTGATGCATAGTTGGATTGATGTAAAAGATCACTCATTATTGTCTTGTCATGGTTGTACAAATGGATGAAATCCAAAGTGGTCCCCTTATGGTCAAATCCCTCATGTGAAGACGCTTTGTGGTGAACTCCAAAGTTATCCCCTTATGGTGAAAGCCCCCATGGGAAGACACTTTGCGGTTAAGTTATCCTAGTAGTATGGTTAGAGAACTCATGCTTAATTATGAAATAATGAGATGAAGATCAGAGAATTTGTCAGTGAAACTATCCTAGATGGATAGTGCTTGTCAATCCATTTTCGGTGGTATGTGGAACGTCACATAAATCCTCACGGTTTGAGAGTTACGACCTTACGAAGTTGGAGGATCCTCATATGTTGGCAAAAGGTCAAAGAAGTCAAAGTTCTTGCAAAGAAGAAATTATTTAAATAATAAAGTGAAGTGACATTATCAAACATGATTATTTATATAATAAAGTGAAGTGACAAAATCAAAGAGGATTATTTAAATAATAAAGTGAAGTGACAAAGTCAAGGAGGATTATTTAAATAATAAAGTGAC
>SNQJ01S0017889.1:43421-59130 GCA_010110895.2 Picea sitchensis | reverse complement strand
TATTATTTAAATAATCCTCTTTGATTTTGTCACCTCACTTTATTATTTAAATAATCCTCTTTGACTTTGTCACTTCACTTTATTATTTAAATAATCCTCTTTGACTTTGTCACTTCACTTTATTATTTAAATAACCCTCTTTGACTTTGTCAGTTCACTTTATTATTTAAATAATTTCTTCTTTGAAAGAAATTTAACTTCTTTGACATTTTGGGGCTTCAAGCCAACATATGAAGGTCCTCCAACTTCGTAAGGCCATAACTCTCAAACTGTGAGGAGTTACGTGACGTTCCACATACCCCTGGAAATGGATTGACAAGAGTTATCCATCTAGGATAGTTTCACTAACAAATTCAGTGACCTTCATCTCATTATTCCAAAATTAAGCATGGGTTCTCTAACCATACTACTAGGATAACTCAACTGCAAAGCGTCTTCCCGTGAGGGATTTCACCATAAGGAGACCACTTTGGAGTTCATCTCAAAGCGTCTTCCCATGAGGGATTTCACCATAAGGGGACCACTTTGGAGTTCATCCATTTATACAACCATGACAAGACAATAATCAGTGATCTTTTACATTAGTCCAACTATGCATCAAATGACAACACATTCATCCATCTTCATCTATGCATCATATATCAATGAAACCATATCGATCCATCTTCATTTATGCATCTCATCATATGACTATGAATCCACTTGACATTAATCCATTTACATCAAGGACAATATATGATCCATCAATCACTACATCAATATACTATGACAAGACATTGTTCCTTTGACATCAATCCTTTGGCATCAATGACAACATGATCCAACAATATCCCCCTTTGGTATTGATGGCAATAGCAACATTGATGTCAACATCAATCATTGATGGAAACATGTAGACAAGGCATTGCTCTACATCAATAGTCATCTCAATCACATCCATGTGACTATCTTTCCCCCTTTGACATCAATGGAAAAAGGTCATTCTCCCCTTGGGGTTGCTCCCCCTATCTGAACTCTCCTTGGGACTTCTCCCCCTGTCTGAATGTCTTTGATCTTCCTTTGAATAATCTCTCCCCTTTTGAACAAGGGATATTACTCTAATGTAATGCTGAAGATATATAGCTCATGCTCCCTCTATGACCATCGCTCCCCCTGGAACTATGCCTCTGTGTTTTTTCTCCAAGTATGGGTCTCTTTTTCAAGTATTTATCTTTGCATATGATAAATATCTCCTCCTGGAATCATAGGAAGAAGAATGACTCGCCCTATGGGCATATCTCCCCCTATCTTCTCTGCAATATGAACAATATGCTACCATTGCAATATTCTTCTGCTGCAAATGCCACTGCTCAACTGGAACATAGATCAATTTCTCGTTATATGATGATCCTTGGACATGTCCATGCATCAAAATCATTCCATACCATACATCATGAAGTAAAATATATGTCAACAATGAATAGAGAATCATGAACAAAACATCAACCAAGTACATCTTTCTGCCAACCATGCACAATACCCATGTACATCAACCACGTACATCAATACCATATCATATGCCATAATATATTATCAATGGAGTGCATCAACCATATGCCTCTACCAACATGCCAACCATGTGCCTCAAACAAGTGTCATATCACTCATGATATACCTCTACCAAGAACCAAGTGCCACAATCGTGTATCTTAATCAATGAAGTATCTCAACTATATCATCTATACATTAACAAGTGCATCAAACATGTATCACCACTTGTACCAAGCAAGTGCATCAACCATGCACCAATACCACAACAAGATGAACTACAATCAATATGTGTCCTCATGCATGTATGCCATATCCACCATAAAATATGTGCCAATCATACTGCTAGTAGGTGCCTCTAACAATGTACCAAAAGTGTACCAATCATGCATCAATTATAGATCAATCTATGTGCAATATGACCACCTCATCAACTCATCAACTGCATGTCCCACTATGTATCACATCCTCATGTCAAATGCATGCACCAAGATATCCAACAAATATGCATCTCACAATACATCATAAGACATATCTCATAACCAAAGTACCATAACTTCATTGTCACAACCAGATTGTTCCTCAACAAAAAAGTGTCTCAATCCACACTCTAGGGTTAGTACCATGCATCAAAGATAGTCTTCCAATACTTAACCATATGTCATCACCATACATACATCAATTATGTATGCCAACATGTAATCATGAAAACCTGCAACAAACCATGTCAGATTCTGCAACAAAGAGTTAAACCTTTATACCATGATGCAACTCATGTGCATGGCCTTTTTCCCAAGTCTCTTTACCACATATACGTGGCTTGCTACACAAACAACTCGTGTATGTACGCAACTTATTCATAGTTCAGCTTGCATATGTGCACGACTGTTACCATTGTAACCCGCGTATGCTTCTGAAGATAGAAAACTTGAGCTTCCCTTAAGGTTGTCATTATGTTCTAACTGTTTAGTTTTCTTCACCCACTTCTGAAAGTGTCCTAGCTTTTCAGAACTTGAGCTTTGATCTTCTATATTTTCAAAAATGTATTCCTTCCTAACTTCATAGCTTCTTCTAGTCATGCTATATGAAATCCTCATCATGGACTTTCTTCTTGTGTTCCAGGAATACTGGGATTTGTGGCCAAATCCACTACTATTGTAGCATCTCATGGTGTGACAATGAGAAAAAATATGTCCTACTTGATTACATCTCCAACACCTTAGGGTGTTATGAAATATTTCACTATCTTTCCTTGCATAATATATGCATTCCAAAGCTTTGTGACCATATTCATTACATGAGTAACATTGACCATGAAAAATATGTTCATACATTTTCTTTGGTGTCCATCTTGAAGGTGTCTCTCTTCTTTGAGGTGTAAATATGGCTTCTTGATGTCTTCCTTGATTTGTTCTTTTGAAACTTTCCTTGCCTTGTGTAGATGATTGACTTGCAACATTATTTCCATCCTTTGAGAGTGAGGGACTTACCTCATGCTTCTTTGAAGTTCTTGCTTCAACATGTGTAGCTTCTTTCTTGCATCCAAGGCCTAATTTATCATTTGGTGATCTTTGACTATCCAAGATATCATTCAATATTGTTGAGATATTCAATAATTTGTTTGACTTTTATATTTTCTTTCTAAGATCAACAACTTCAGCTTCCAACTTATGACATGACTCTTCCTTTTCGTTTACTTGATTCTTTAGTAATTCCTCTATCCTTTTGGCTTCTTCAATTTGGGTCTTTAGATGAACATTAACTTCAAGACTTTTGCTAATCTCATCATCTAGCTTCTTAGTCTCTTCGATTTCATTCTTTAGTCTTTTGATCTCTTCTTCTTTTTCTTCTAATTGAGTCTTTTTACTTTCTTCTTGTTCCTTGAGCATTTCCTTTAACTTCAAGATATGCCTTTGATTCTTTTTAAGAAACTTTTTAGTGTTATCAGAAAGATAGCTATATTATATATAAAAATGTTCATAGTTGTATTCAAATAGACCCCATTCAACTTTCCTTTTAAGCTCTGATAGTTCTTCTTCTACTTATTTCATGGGATAACTATCATTTAATTCTACAAATACTATCTCTAGATTTTCTTCTTCACTTGTAGAGAAATATTCAACATCACATTTTGAATCATTGCAAATAGAGGATTTTGGAGATTCTTTGCCTTCATTGTTCTTGATGGAGTTGTCTTTAAGTTCTTCCTTTTTGATTTGGTATGTCTCCTCTAGATTTAGCCATAGATCCTTGGAGGAAGTGCATTGTCCCATGCTTTCTTTGATAGAACTTGAGATTCCACTAAGAATTGTCTTGAGAGTCAATGCATCATTCTTCTTTTCTTCCCTTTGAGTTGCAAACTTTGACTTGTTCTTCAAAGGAATTGATCCACTAGTAGTTGCTTTCCAAACACCCGCTCCTATTTCCTTCAAATGCACCTTCATTTCTATTCTTCATGTAGAATAGTTTTCCTCATCAAGGAATGGAACTTCATCATCTATTTGTGTGTCCATGGATCTCCTCCGAGCCTTTTAAGGCTTATAGTGAAGGCCTAATCTAATACCAATTGTTGGACACACCGATCACATTGAGAGGGGGGGTGAATCAGTGTAGGGATATTTTCTACAACTTTTCCCTTCACAAAAATTCTTAGTTAGCAATCACCATTTACTCATCACTTATTGTTGTCATTTATAACCAGTTAAATGCGAACATATATCAGCAACATATACCAACAACATATATCATCAATAAGTCATTAACAAAACGAACACTAAGAACACAACATGTATGTACAATTTTCTTTCTATTACGGACTACAATCTTTGGGTTATCAACAACACTTGAATAGAATAACAACTCCACAAGAGCATCAGCTCTACAATGCAAGACTTAGCTTACACAACTCAGCACCAACTGAGAAAAGGAATCAATCCTCAATAGATACCAATATGTCAACAGGTACGTGACCTGTCAGTAGTGCAGCATGCGTATGTATGCACCCTACCAGTAGTATAGCTTCTGTATGTATGCGTCCAGTCTGTACTACAGCCTGCGTATGCCTTCTGAGTAATCAGGGTTTTTCTCTTCATGAAAAACTTAAATCCTCTGCAGCCTTCAATCACATTAAATTCTGTCTTTCACTGTACCATAACTAATCTCAACGCATCCATACTCTCCAACAACTTACTCATGCTCTTCAATCATACAATATGAATGCTACTCAATCATAAGTAACCAACATACTATGGAAACCATATCAGTATTGAAACATAAGAGTAATGCTCACTCTATCAATCAACCAACATAACCATATCACAACAACCATACCAAGAATGCCTTAAGCATTCACCATACAATAAGTAAGATTATCCATCAAGACAACTATGTAACCATACCAGAGTTTCTATGGCAGATCTAAGCCCATAGAATGCAGATCTTGAACTTGCTTCAAATTTCAAGAACCTTACATCATATCACACTCAAGTCTCCAAGACTTCATCCAATTGTACGCGTTATGCCTTCCTTCAGCCCATGTGTGTACATGTTCTTCATCATTGTAGCCCACATACTCCTTCAAAAACTAGGGTTTCTAATCTTCTGAAACTTTCATTGTCATGATCTCAGATTTACGGAAAATTTGATGCTTCCATGAGATCCTCTAGTCAAACTCTCTCTCAGAATAGATCTTCAAGCTATGCTCAAGAGATGATTTTCACAAGAGACCCTTGCTTCTTATTTATACTCTCCAAGTAGCTTCCATAGAAGCATCTTCTAGGCCACTTTGTCCACATAGTCACCTATGTCCAACTTTGCCCAATTTTCCACTTGTCCACATATCAAATAGCCACTTGACCACTTAACCCATTTTCCTCATTTTAGGGTTAACCTTCTTATAACCACTTTCCATAATTAGAAAGTTCTTCATTTACTTTATTATTTAAATAATCCTCCTTGACTTTGTCACTTCACTTTATTATTTAAATAATCCTCTTTGATTTTTTCACTTCACTTTATTATTTAAATAATCCTCTTTGACTTTGTTACTTCATTTTATTATTTAAATAATCCTCTTTGATTTTTTCACTTCACTTTAATATTTAAATAATCTTCTTTGACTTAGTCACTTTATTATTTAAATAATCCTCCTTGACTTTGTCACTTCACTTTGTTATTTAAATAATCCTCTTTGATTTTGTCACTTCACTTTATTATTTAAATAATCATGTTTGATAATGTCACTTCACTTTATTATTTAAATAATTTCTTCTTTGCAAGAACTTTGACTTCTTTGACCTTTTGGGTCTTCAAGCCAACATATGAGGGTCCTCCAACTTCGTAAGGCCATAACTCTCAAACCGTGAGGATTTATGTGACGTTCCACATACCACCGAAAATGGATTGACAAGTGTTATCCATCTAGGATAGTTTCACTGACAAATTCTCTGATCTTCATCTCATTATTTCATAATTAAGCATGGGTTCTTTAACCATATTGTTAGGATAACTTAACCGCAAAGAATCTTCCCATGGGGGCTTTCACCATAAGGGGATAACTTTGGAGTTCACCACAAAGAGTCTTCCCATGAGGGATTTCACCATAAGGGGACCACTTTGGATTTCATCCATTTGTACAACCATGACAAGACAATAATGAGTGATCTTTTACATCAATCCAACTATGCATCAAATGACAACACATTCATCCATCTTCATCTATGCATCATATATCAATGAAACCATATCGATCCATATTCATCTATGCATCTCATCATATGACTATGACTCCACTTGACATCAATCCATTTACATCAAGGACAATACATGATCCATCAATCACTACATCAATATACTATGACAAGACATTGTTCCTTTGACATCAATCCTTTGGCATCAATGACAACATGATTCAACACACTTATGGATTGTTGCAAGCCATTTCCAAATGTTGTACCTGAAAGGAAGGGTGTCTTGACTAACTCTATCCTTCAAACTCTCACTCTTTGAAATTGGAAAGTGAGTTTTACGTGCCTTAAAAATATGCACTCCCTTGTTGTCTTAAAGAAAGGTAGAGGTAATGTAGGTGCTATTTTCTTTTTGAATGATAGTCAAGAAAACAAATGGTGGTGTTTTTACTTGCGAGGTAAAGGTATCACTTTTATAAGTTAGCATTTCATAAACAAATGGAAAGTGGATTTTAAAAATTTTGAGAATTTTTATCTATCAACAACCTATTTAAAATTTACATTGTAGTGATTGCACAAGATTACACAACAAAATGATATTTGTATTACATCACATTTTTGCACAATTACTACACAATTATATAGTTGGATTGATATCCAACTTGTTCTAAACATAGAGATAAGGGTTGAGAGAATCTCTCAACAACCTCCAACAAACCCAAACCAATTCTATTGTAATCATTATTCCAACACCCTCCCATAATGCTTACATTACAAATATTATATCATAATTATAATACTCAAATTTCAACATAGATATTTGTCTTGATATGGTCTTCATCAGTGCTCCTATCCACTCTGAAATCTTCTGGTATACGCTCTTTCTTCTCCACAACTTCGAGCTTCCCTTTCAACTCATTTAAGACAACAACGCTTCTGACCATCATTGACGAATTTGTAGAATTTACGCTTCTCGACCTCCTGAAGGACAATATCGATACTAAATTATCCTATGGATACACTACCATCTATGGAATTCCCCAAAAGAGAAACTTTTGACAGTTATATAGGATAGTGATCTAATTATTGGATATTTTCAACAGTCAATCATAAAACTAACCTTATTTAAACACATCTACAACAATATACACGGATAACCTGTAACTGATGATCTTGAAGCCCAAAGCATAACAAGATCCACCATCATATAACAAAATGTAGATATAATCGAATCAGTAATATGTTCTCTCGAAACCGAAGAAATTTAAGAACTACTAATTCAGATTACAATATTTTGTTCTTGATTGGTTCTGTTGAATACAATTTTACAAATAAAATTTGTTCCACTAAAAAAACTTAATATAAATACACTACCATGGAAAGATTTTCAATTGTCTCTACACACCAAATAAAGTAAATAGCATCTCCCATTGCAATCTGGTCATCGTTGGAGGACTGAGACTAGTGTTAAATAGATTCCCATATCTGCACCACGGTCCCATTTCTGCACCACGAATTCTTCAATTTTACATTGATGTGGCCTCCCTATTCTTTCAAATATTTTTGAGCAACCACTATATGTGTCATGGAAGCGGAAGGTTTAATGGCATAGGAGGTGACACAATTAGATGATTCGACAATTAACTCTAATTCTGAACAGTGATTCTGACACTCCAGATGACGTCTTTATAATCAAAAAAGCAGCTTCCTTAGAGGCAATACATGCAGCGATCTAGCTTCACCTAAAATTCTACACTTGTAGCCCCTATTCTCTGCAATTTAGTAGCGTAAAAATATCTCTGTAAATTCGAGCTACCAATCCTTACGCAGCACTACATCTGAGAATTCGTTGTTCCTTCAAATATATGCATACTTCACCGATCTGACAGTCTTGGTGAATCTCTCTCTTTGTACATGATTCTCCAGCTGCAACAGCAACAATTTTCTTCTTAAATGATGGACAGTGATTTCTTCTTTGATGGAGGCAGTTCCAGCAAACCACCCACCCATACAGGCACACAGAAATTTTCACACCAGCAAAAGAAAAATAAAACACACCTACACTAATATATATGTACAGAGAATTGATCCTCAAATTTATTTCATCTTCCTGAGACCTCCCGTGAGGGAGTCAAGCTCAGATGAGATCTGATACCATATTAAAAATTTCCATTGCATTGATTGCACAAGATTACACAACAAAATGATATTCATATTACATTACATTTCTGCACAATTACTACACATTTATATAGTTGTATTCAGATCCAACTTATTCTAAACATAAATAGAGGGGTTGAGAGAATTTCTCAACAACCTCCAACAAACCCAAACCAATTCTATTGTAAGCATTATTCCAACACAACCACTACACTAAAAAGTATAAACAAAATAAAATAAAATAAATAATTTTTTAAACCATTTAAGTAATGTTTATAATATAAAATAAATAAATTTTATATTTGGTTCAATGGTTCATTGTGTCATGGTTATTTACCTTTCATTTGACAAGTGCAGTGAAAATAAATGTGATCCAACAGTACATTGATGGGCCTCTTGTCTTAGTGTATATGATTAGTAAATTATAATATTATATTTTAAAACATATCATATTTTTTTTGTTCATCCAGTCTTTTAAGGTTTTTTTAAGACATTCTCATGTTATTCAAATCAACTTCAACATGGACCAAGGTTTTCCAAGACTTATATATGAGCTCTAATCTAGGGTTTTAGCATTGAACCCTCAGTGTGTGACCATGTCTCTCCCCTCTCAGGCCATGGAGGCCGAGGGAGGGGGGCCTTCGACCCCCTCCTACAGTTATGTCACTGTCAAGGAGAACGGCTCCTCACATTTCAAATGACTAACCTTCTAGCTTTTGGCTGGTATGAAACAAATCATTTGGGAGGAATAAATATCGAAGGAGAAACTGATGGAAATAGACCCAGAATCCAATCACCCGAAAATTGCTCGCACTTGGGAACCAGGAAAATGTATCCCGCAAGCCCCGATCGACCCGAAATATATCATAAATTCTCCAAGAATAGAAGATTAGAAGCAATACATGAGGGACTTCACTCTAATAGGGAAATTTTGGGGGCTATGGCCTTCGGAAAAGGACCTAGTCAAATGGATTCAGCACTGGTGGAAGCCCAAGTGCCACTATGACTTCCAACTTGGATCAAAAGGCTTCTTCACTATCATCTTGCACAACCTGGAGGACAGAAACAGAATATTTGAAGGAGGGTCATACTTCTACAACTTGGTAGGTCTCTTCCTCCATTTTTGAACGGAAAGATTTAGTCCCGAAAAGGAAGACTTCACACATGTCTTGGTCTAGTTGAGACTCTACTCGCTCCCACAAGAATTTTGGTTGGAAGAGATTCTTGCAGGAATCAAAAACACCATTGGCATCTATGTCAAATCCTTGGAGGCAACAAGACAACGAAGGTACACTACTTATGCCTGCATATGTGTCTATTTGAATATCTCCAAACCTCTCCCTGAAGCCATCACCCTAGATTATCAAGATGACGAATGGTTCCAAACACTAAACTATGAACATATCCCATTTTTTTGTCGTAAATGCCACTAGAATGGTCACCTTTTTCGAGAATTCCCTCTAAATAACCCAAACAAGACCAATCCGGAAGATCCTGACAAACCCAAGGACAAATTCACCCAAGTCACGGGTCAACGCAAGCATCAAGCCAAAAAAAGGCACCCCCAGGCCTCCCCAAGACTCTCAACCAAGAACTCTTTCAAAGCCCTTCAAACCCCGTCATACATCCCCTCTTCTTCCACTGACCCTCTAACAACTCCTGCAACCCCTATGACTATCCAAGGCTCCACAAATCCCCTCCCCTTTGCCCCTTTTTCTACCCAAATCCCACCCTCTGAGGCTTCCCTCCCTACGAACCTTGGACTAGAAATCAGGGACCCAGACATGGATATGGAAAATTAGGAGCTAGCAAGTATTGATATGGAACACCTGGAGAAAGCTTACCGCAAACAGAAATTGTATTCCATACCACCAGATCAACTGCGCAAAGTCCACAAATTCTTTCTCAACTCATCGACAGGAGGATCAACCCGTGCCAATACGAATCTTGGAATACAAAAAGGAACCTCGAAGGATCAACGCAAACCTCCAAAAGATGAGAAAAAATGAGGCAAAAAACCAAAACATCAACTCATTCAAGATGTCGACAACTTCCTTGTAAAATCAAGTCAGATTCATCTAATCTCATATAGTTTTCCTCCCCTCCAACCCTCACCATCCTCATGAAGATACTATCCTGGAATATAAGGGGCCTCAACGCAAAACGTAAACAAGGTTTTATTCGAGAAAGAATTATGAAGGAACAGTCAGATATACTTCTACTGCATGAAACAAAATGCACGTGTAAGGAAGCCTCACTCATTCTTCAAAAATGTTGGAAGCAAGCCAATTGGGTTGAATTCAACGCTAAGGGGGCAGAGGGTGGCCTGGCAATGCTTTGGAATCCAGCCACAGTTTTACTAGACAGTTTTTTCAGCTCCAATTGGACCATTATAGCCTCCTTTCGGATTATTGGCTCGAACAACCTCGGATACATCATGAATGTCTATGGACACACAAGACCGGGAGAAAAGGAAGCCTTCCTCCAACATGTAGAATGGACTACCAATCACATTGGCTCCCAACGTTGGATCCTAGGGGGTGAATTCAATATGATAACAAGTATGGAGGAAAAAAAGGGGGGCACACGCATGCTGGGAAATGACAGTGAACACTTCAACCGAATCATTGGCCTTTTGAATCTCATTGATGTAGAAACAGACAACGGGCCCTTCACTTGGTCCAATAGACGCTCGGGGGCCCAACATGTCTCCAGCAGATTAGACCGTTTTTTAATTTCAGAAGCCATCATGTTGGATGGCTTGGCTTCGAATGCCATGGTCATCGACACCCCGGGTTCGGACCACTGGTCGATTCTCCTAACAATAAACATCAGTGGCACCCCAGGCAGAAAGCCCTTCTGCTTTGAAAAATTATTGTTAACACACCCAGAATTCCAAGCTAAGATCAAGCTCTAGTGGGAAGACGTGGCCATCCCAACAGGGACCCCAATGTATAGATTTCAACAAAGGCTAAAAAACCTCAAACAACATTTGAAATATTCGAATAAGTCCACCTTCGGCAACATCTTTCATGCTCAAGAAATTCTCAATCAACAAATGCAAAGCCTCCAACAACAGATGAGATCTCAAGGCCTCACTGATCCCCTAAAGGAGTAGGAGGCTTTAATAAGAAACCAGTTGGCAGAAAGACGGGTGCAAGAGGAAATAATCTGGAGACAAAAATATCGCATCCAATGGTTGAAAGAGGGGGGAAAAAACACCAAATTTTTTCATAGATCTATGGTCCAGCAGCGCCAAACAAATCGCATTACTCACCTGATCTCGGAAAAAGGAATGGAACTTCAACAGCATGCAGATATAGAAAAGGAAATGTTATCCTATTACAAAAACCTTCTTGCGGAACCCTCAGTAGATTGCTCGCGTGCAATTGACTCCATCCTCAAGAATATCCCCAAGGAGGTCAGTAAAGAATAGAACAAGGCTCTTATGAGACCTATCACATAGGAGGAATTCGATCAATCTCTTAAGGACACCCCGTTGGGCAAGGCTCCTGGGTCGGATGGGTTCACTTTTTATTTCTTCCGCCACTATTGGAGCATCATCCGCAAATATTTTTGGCAAATCATCGAGGACTCTAGAAGATCTAGGCAGGTACTCCAATCCCTCGATGCAACCTTTCTTACTCTCATTCCCAAAGAGAACAACTCTACTTCCCCTTCGCACTTTCGTCCCATTGCACTCTGCAATGTCATTTACAAACTCTTGACGAAGATCATCCCTACACCCTAAAGCCAATACTACCTTTCATAATATCTCTCGAACAATCAGGCTATGTTGAGGGCAAACAAATACTGGATAGTGTCATCTTGGCTCACAAAGTCATAAACTTGCTTCATTCGACCAAAAATCAAGGTATGCTTCTAAAACTGGATCTCTCTAAAGCCTTTGATAAATTAAGCTAGAATTACTTAAACTCAACTCTCCTCGCCTTTGGCTTTGAACCCTCGTGGGTCTCTTGGATTGTCAACCTCACCTCGTCATAACTATTCTCCATTTTTATCAATGGTGGTCCGTCCAAACCATTCTCCCCCTCTAGAGGAATAAGGAAAGGGAACCCGCTTTCTCCCTTGCTTTTCATAATTATGGCAGAAGGGATAGGTCGTGCCATCAAAGCAACCATTACTGATCACTCCCTCTCGGGCCTCACCCCCCATAGAATTTCCCCCCCCATCTCCCATAGTCAATTCATAGACGATTTACTCCTTATGGGGGTACCCACAACTCGAGAAGCCCTACGCATCAAATATCTCATCAACCTTTTTGTGCGAGGCCTCGAGCATGGAAGTGAATCTTTCCATATCTCAATCTTCTTTTTCAACACGCCCATCCAGTTCCAACTTCACATTACACAATTATTGGGGTTTACCCATAGCATCCTCCCCTCCACTTACCTGGGCATCCCCCTTATTGACAACCCGCTAAGAAATACTTCCTCGAACTCCTTGTTGTCCAGCTTCCGAAAGAAACTCTCCTTGTGGACCTTCTGATCCCTCAATCTATTGGTCACCTCATCCTCCTCAAGTTTGTCCTACAAGCCCTTCCAGTCTATGTCTTCTCAGCTATGGCAGCCCCAAACTACATCCTCAACACCTTAAGGAATCTCCAAAGGAGCTTCCTTTGGCAAGGTACCAATGAAGAATGCAAAATGACTCTGGTTAGCTGGAAAAAAGTCTGCAAACCAAAGAAAGCAGGGGGCCTCGACCTCAGAGACCTAGCTCTTCTCAACAAGGTCCTCAATGACAAAATTTGGTGGACATGGTTAAAAATACCACAAGATATTTAAGCACGTCTTTGGAGGAAAAAATACACCCCAACAATTATGGAAAGGGAGCTCATCAGGTGGAATGGTCAGAGCCCTGGCTCACTCATTTAGAAATCGGCCAAGAACAATAAGGGACTCATAACAGAACACTCCTTCTGGGAACTACAGAGTGGGAATTCATATCTCTTCTGGAGTGACTCTTGGAAACAACTTCCAGCCCTAAACATTGATCCCACTTTGAGTGCCCTCATCCCCTTCACAACAGATGCATGCCTCCTCAAAGTCTCAGATTTATGGAATCTGGAAGCTACAAGAAACATTTGGTGCATTTGGAAAAACTCCTACGAAGCTTTGAACATCCCCCTTGAATTAAACATCCAACCTTTGCAGGATCACCTTGACTCAAGGAAAATTTTAAGACAACATGGGGAAGACATTCTCAGATGGGGAAACACCACCACAGGTACCTTCAACATACAAGAAGCTTACCATCTAAGAGCAGACCATAGATCCTTACCAAAAGAAGAGGTCTAGGGAAAGATCTAGGAAGCAAAATCCTAGCTAAAAATTAGTACTTTCCTTTGGCTAATTGCGCACAACAACATTTTCACTTGGGATAACTTAAGGAAAAGGGGCTTCATCGATCCCTCTTGGTGTCAATTATGTGGCACAAAGGAGGAAACTCAAAACCATCTCCAAAATTTGTGCTCATATAGTTCCTACATCTGGGATCACAGCGCCAGCCTCATGAGAACCATGGACAGGAATCGCACATGCATTTGGGAGACCATAGAAGGCTAGAGAGGTTCCATTTTTTAGTCCCCCATCCTTAACAGAATTTGGAAACTTCTATCAGGCTTCATCCTTTGGAAAATCTGGAAGGAATGGAATCGACGTATATTTAAATCAGCTTCCAGGAATTGGCAGGATGTTTGGACCACAATCCATTCCAACTTCAAAGAAACAATACTTTTGCACCCATGGACAGATCAGGACTTAAATTGCCCAATGAATGAGTGTCTCATCCTAAATTCCTGAAAAATCAATTTCCCTCCCCTTCCCGCAAGCCCCTCCACATATGTAAGTCGCAAGCCCAACCCCACTCATTGGGAGGCTCCGCACTCAGGATGTCACAAATTAAACTTCTATGGAGCCTCCAAAGGAAATCCAGGACCTAGAGGATATGGAGCAGTCATTCGCAACAGGAAAGGGGAAATCCTCCACATCTTAGCAGGGAATCTGGGGCACAACACCAACAATGTTGCAGAAATCTGGGGACTTCTCTGTGGTTTTCAAGCAGCCAAAGATCAAGGGGTTTTCCCCATAATAGTTGAAGGGGACTCGTTGATTGTCATTAATCTCCTCTCTCATCTCCTCAATGGTGCAGACCCAGAGAAAATCTCCCCTAGCTGGAGACCTATGAATGGTATTTTCATAATCAAATCCATTCTCCAACCATATTGGGTAATCTTTCCTTCCCAGGTTCAAAGAACACCCAATCAAATTGTTGACATGTTGGCAAATTATGGAGTAGATCTATAGGAAGGCGAATTCTTGTGCTCCCCCTCCTCTTCTTCCTCCCATCCCACGGTGATTGCTTGTAGAAACATAGCCAACAACAAGGATAGACCCCCGGATGGGGTGTTATCAAGCACAGAACATGGACAGGCCAAGGAGAGACCATCTGGCCAGGCGTCTGACCACTTGGTGCGGCTCAGACTCGCCCCCCCTCAACCATCACTTCATGGGAATGAATCCCCCGTCGTCAGTCTCCAAACTCCTCTCGTGGCCAGCTTGCCACATGCTCATGACGCTCCTCTTCATGGGAGATTTCACAACGATGGGCAGTACGCCTTCTCAATACCATCAACAACCTAACAATGTCGCTCCTAAGTTGGTGCCTGGGTGCGTAGAAACTCAATTATGCCTTCGGCCTTTGCATCTTCGGCTCTCCCTAGTTTTCATTTTCGTTTTCCTCTCCGGGTGCGACTGCCACTTGACCTCCTGGTCTTTTGGTTCATGCCTCTCGTCATGGGTTCTGCTGGTCGGATCTGTTTCCTTGCATCCACACGGCGTTCTCTATCCCATGGTCTCGCTTCTCCTTTGGGCTCTATGCTCCCCGTCCCAGGCTCTTGAACTTCCTTTGCGCTCTTCGTCCCACTTCCATCCTGTAGCCAGCACCATGCCTTGTCTTCGGGGCAAACCCAAAACAGGGGTGGACTAGTATGCAACACGAGGAAGGAAGGCACCCGAATCTGACTCACCCCCTGAAAACGATGGCATTCCTTCTGCTTCTCCCCCTGAAAACGATGGCACCCCCATCTTGAATCCTGCAGATGATCCCTCTCCTGCTCAAACTTTTCATGAGACCACCGTAGACCTCTCCCCGCTCTTGAATCCTTACGCTTGCAGGATTGAATGGTTTGAAAACTATGGAAATTCGCTTGGCTTCGCGCCTCCACCCCCCTCCCCTCCTCGTCGTCTTCCACCACCACCTTCTCCCCCTCGCCACCTGCCTCCACTGCCTCCTATAACCTCCTCTGCTCCCTCTGT
>SNQJ01S0017889.1:28591-43365 GCA_010110895.2 Picea sitchensis | reverse complement strand
GTTTTTTCAGTTTGGATTAGCAATCAGAACTTTGCCCTGCGTGGCAACGTAGTTTTATTTTCTGCATATTTTATTCCTACATTTTGGAGAAGTAGCAGTTGTGGTTTCCCACCAGGGCACTGTTGCCACGTTTGATCAGGAGAGACAGACAAATGTAATTTCTTTTACTACAATATCTAATACAATACTTCTAACTTACAAAAAAAAATCAACTTCAACATGTGAATTTGGATTTGATCTTAATTTTGTATTTAATCAGATTCGATTTCCCCTTCAATGTTGTAATCGTTGTGCCTAATATTTAGGATCGTCTTCCATGTATAAACCTAACTTGTGGAACATAGCCCTTATTTTTGTGAAAATATCATGATTCATGTAAAAATATCATTTTTAAACATTTTCCCTCTACTTTTGTGGGTTACTCTAGTTTAGCCATTTCTGATCAATAAGGAAAAACAAATGGTAGCTTCACTCTGGCATTCAAATTCTCATTACGTGTCTTTACCTTGTCGATCAACGATGAAAACTTTAAATAAAAAATCTATAAAAATTTTAAATAAAAAATTATATTATAAACTATTGCATTACCCTTCCTCCAAATAAAGCTCAATGTAAGTTGAATTTCATGGCTCTTTACAATGTGGAATTTTAGGGCCCTTTACAAGTTATTTTGCTCACATTTCAAATCAATCCCTTTATTTTTATTTGAGTAAGTCAAAATAAACGATTCTTCAACTATATATAAATGAGCATTAATTCTTAATCACATCATATCCACTTATCTTAATCCTAAATCATATTGATTTAGGATTAAGATAAGTGGATATGATGTGATTAAGAATTAATGCTCATTTATAAAATTTATAACACAAATTTAATAATAAAAAGAAATAAAATAAAAAATGACATAAAACATTTAAAAAACACATTTTTATGGTACATGTCATGTGCGATGGTGTACACGTGATATGTTTTAGATGTAATGCTATGCATAAATCAATATGATTTAGGATTAAGATAAGTGGATATGATGTGATTAAGAATTAATGCTCATTTATATATAGTTGAAGATTAATTAATTCTTAATCACATGATATCCACTTATCTTAATCCTAAATCATATTGATTTATGCATAGCATTACATCTAAAACATATCACGTGTACACCATCGCACATGACATGTACCATAAAAATGTGTTTTTTAAATGTTTTATGTCATTTTTTATTTTATTTCTTTTTATTATTAAATTTGTGTTATGAATTTTATTTTTTTAATATTTTTTTTTTTAAATCTTGTTTATAGAGGGTTTTTCAATTTTTTTTTTATTATTATTTTTTCTTTTGTCTTATTTTTTTGGTTGGCTTTGGGGATTAAAAAAAATAATGAATAATTTTTTTTTTCACATTTCTAATTAAGCAGTTGATTTTTATTGTTTTATTTGCGATGGTATGAGTGATCAAGGTTACGGTTTCAATTAGGTTTTACTTTTGATTCGAAAAATAAAATTGGTGCTACTAGAAGCACCACCTTTCGATTTTAAGGTCAATTTTCCATAATGGTATTGGTCGTCAAGGTCGCAATTTCAAATAGGTCACCATTTTAGCCACCCTTCAAAAAAGGGTGTTACCAGTAGCACCACTTTTTGAAATGGAGGTCGATTTTGGTGTTTTTGACCCAAAAATGGATTTTTTTAGGTCAAAGTTCTTGTTTTGAGATCACAGTTCTCATTAAGTTGGTAACTATGGTTGTTTTGCTGATAAATTTCTCTTATGCTTCTTGTTATCTGATTTTCTTCAAAAGAAGATGAATCATTACTGGAAGAAGAACCATTTTTAGAGTGTTCTTGTTGTCTTTGTACCTGTAATCTTGGTAGTCTTGGTGGATAAGCTTGTTGTTCTGAACTCTTAATTTTATCATCAATTTGCTGCATTGGATTTTGATTGTCCAATGTTACATTTTCCCGCTAAAATCATCAATAAAGGTTAGAAAATAAAAACTTCCAACAATGGATTGGGTTTGCATTGGTCCACAGAGGTCCGTGTGAATCAATTCTAGATGTTTTTTTTCTATATGGGAGGATGTTGGAAAGTTGTCTCTCTTATGCTTTCCAAGTATACAACTTTCACAAGGACTTTCTTGTTCATTCAAAACAGGAAGACCTTTGAGCATTGCATGTTTTTTAAGAAGACTACGACTTCTCAAAGGAAGGTGACCAAACCTAGCATGCCATAAGAGAGTCTCATTTTTGTTTGAGACATTTTGGGCATATGACTGGGACAAATTGACACTCCTTAAATTTAATGGAAACATCATATTCTTAGTCATTTGGATTTTTGCAATGAGTTTCATACTAGGTGATTTATACAAACTTAAGCATGTTGAGCTTTTGAATTAGACATCATAGTCATGCTTCATCAATTGTCCTACACTTATTGGATTGTGTTTAAGGTTCAATACATCATAGACATCATGTATGTCTTTCTTTTGATCTTGTTTATTTAGAACTGATACAGTGCCTTTTCCTAAAGATTTGACTTGAGAATTATCACCAAAAGTAACCTCAAATTTAATAGAAGTATCCATGCTAGAAATTAAGCCTTTGTTACTTGTCATGTGATTGTTGCAGCCATTGTCCAGCAACCAAAGGTCCTTGGAGTGACCTTCTTTAGATGTATGGCATGAAAGAAACATCACTTTAGATGATTCTCCTTCATTGTTGGAAACATTTTCTCTGCCTTTGTTTTGATCTGACTACTTCTTTCTGTCTTCACTCTCATAGTGACCATACTTGTATTAGTAGCATTTAATTCAATGCTACTATACAATAGTAGCATTGAATTCTAGACTTGTCTGTCTATTTTCTCCCTCTTCTTCTTTGATTCTATGAGTCTTTAGACTATTTTGGTTGTTCCTTTGTGTGTCTATCTTCTGCATTTTGATTACCTCTACCTCTTCCTCTTTGATTTCTCCCTATGTTTCATTTGTCTCCTCCTTTGCTGAAAGAGTTATGAGTTTTGAAAGCAAGTTCCATAGATCCTTCTTTCAAGTTGAGTCTAGTTTCATGGGACAGGAGTGATCCCATCATTTCTTCTATAGAGAAGCTAGATAAATCCTTAGATTCTAAGATGGTTGTTACAACCATTTAAAATTTCTTGAGCAGGCTTCTGAGAAATTTTTCAACAATTTTCTGATCTTCAATATGTTCATCAGTCAACCTGATATGGTTTACTATGCCCATCACTTTAGTCATAAATTGATCAACATTCTCTGACAATGATCTTCAGGGTTTCAAACTAAGTTTTTAAGGTCTGAAGTTTTATCGTCTTCACCTTATCATTGTCTTGGTAGGATGATTTGAGAATGTACCAAGCTTGCATTGTTGTGGTCGCACCAATGATTTTTGAAAAAATTGAGTCATCTACTGAATTTTGAATACAATATTTGACTTTTTTTTTTCTTTCTTCCTTGGTTCTATATGGAAAGTTCGTTGCGCATTGGTCATGGCAGCCAGGTATGTTGTCAATGGCTTTGTGAATCCATTCTCTATAGGTTCCCAGCATTCCTGAGCTTTGAGGAATGATTTCATCCACAAGGCCCATAACTCATAGTTCTTTCCAACAAGAACTGACCCTTGGGTTGGCCCTAAATTGCTTCAAGAGACCATTGAAAAAAATTGCAGAACTGAAGAATTTGTTTTAAATACCTTAATCTAACGCTCCAACTTGAATCCTTTGCCTTCCTCGTCTGTTTTTTCGAACAAGTGAAAAATGTGGCGAATCTCGATTCTTTCTTCTGCAGAACCCTTCAATGGCAATAGCTGGAGGACTCGGCTATGGAAACTCATCGCCCAATACAACCACTAAATTTGACTCACGGTGCCAATGCAAATATTTGCATACATTATAAAAAAATATCAAAACCCCTTGAGCGTTGAAATCAAGCTATACTTTTAGCTTGTGGGCTCTTTTACTTTGTGAAATATATTTTGTACGTCGATCTGGTAACTCTAATCACTGGAGTGCTCATCCAACCGACCACACAATTCAATATTTTCTCGAATCGATATGCTTCACTCGCTATGCTCTCTTATCTTGGATCGGACTAGTCTTCTCTCCACTATGTGAAAAGTCTTAGGCATCCTCTGATACCATGATAAAGTTTAGTTTAGAGAGGCAGATAAACATTAAACGAAAATAAATATGGGGAATAACTCAATGGGGCCTCATTCCCTTCTCAATATTACAATGTGTTATATAGATTACAACAAGGTAACGGATCCAAATTGAATGCAATAAATAACTCAAGACTAGCTACACTTAACTAGTTGAGTTGATAGTCATGTGTACAGATAGGTGGACAGATGGAGATTGACTCTAAGAAATTTTAGCATGAGAACAACAACCTTCCATTTCTTGACGTATTGATTACTAAGAAATTTGTTGTCTTTGTGGCACACCAAGTTTACCAAAAAGGAACCCATTGAGATAAATATTTGTACGTGGACTCACATAGTCATCCATCATAAAAGCTAGGTATTCTAGATACTCTTGTCATCATAATAGTTAGAATTGTTGATGCAGAGCACCTTGTGGAGGAGTTGAAACATCTCTTGGGTTTTCAAAAGAAATGGGATATCAAGAGAGCATTAATGAGAACCAAGATTCATAAAAGAAAGAACCACAAAAATGTAATAGAAGAGTGGTTATTATCCCATATATTCAGGGTACAACTTATAAAATAATGAAGCTATTAAAAAAAGAAGATTAGAACATCTTTGTCTCCTCGAAACTTCTTGAGAAACATGTTAGAAAAGGATAAAAATCCTATTAATCCCAAGCAAAGGAAAGGTGTTTATTCAATCTTGTGCTCTTGTAATAAGAATATGTTGGTGAGCATGATCACTCAATGAAGGTAAGACTTCAAGAATACTATGCAAATATAACTTATGATTTTGTTAAGTCAACATTATCCAAACACTCATAAATTTAATCATCATATATGTGTTGAAGAAGCTAAAGTAATCGCAAAAGATGCACATTACAACTAGAGGCACATTCATGAATCAATCGAGATAGAAAAACATCCTCAAAATTTCAATAGGGGTGAGGGTCTCATTCTAAGAAAGCCTTCAAATCCAAGGACTTGCATTAGATACAAAGACAAGTCATAACTAATTAAAATAGTTAAGGAAGGTGATGGACAACAAAAAGCTACCATTCACCTTGAATAATTTTGGAAATTTAGTATTAACAAGTATTTATTCACAATTGTTTGCATGAGAATAATTTTCCTCTTGAAAATGGACTTCTAAGCTAATAGTCTAAAACATGCATTGAGTACTAAAAATGTTTTAGACGAGTATTCATAGAATTCTGCCAATATGACTCCTACCTGTGATCAAAATATAAACAACTAGATGATCAGGATTATAAGCTCAACCCATAGTTATAGTTGTTGGAGTTTGGTCTTCTTTGTTATGTTCAATATGTTGTGTTGGTAACAATGTCAGTGATATAAGAGGTAGGTGAAAATATTAATAACTAGATGAGGAGGATTATAAGCTCAACCCATAGTTATGGTTGTTGGAGTTTGGTTTTCTTTGTTATGTTTAGTATGTTTTGTTGGTAACAATGTGGGTGATATAAAAGGTAGGTTTTTTAGAGCTTTCAATGATTATAGGTTTTTATCTTTGGTTCATGAATTCCTTCAATCATCTTTTTGGGGTCTATAACTATAGGTTTATGCATAAAAACTTTTACTATGATGATATGACCTCCTAGATTTACATGTATATCTTTTTCTTTTATTAATTTTAATTTTTTTCCTTATCAAAAGAATACCCCATAATGGGAAATTCAATTTCTTTCTCCTAATGTATTCTTTAATGGTAATGACATCTCTCTATATTCTCTCTATTTTGGTGTATCCCTCAATGAGATTGTTCTCTGTCATATTGCATGGCACTAAATGTAAAATTTTGTTGTAAGAATGAATATGAAAATTTGATTTGTAAAGACCCAAGAAGTTTACATGTGTCATTGTAAATATCTAGTAAAGTAGGCATGTGTTTTGTCCTTATATGAACATGTGGCATACATCATGGCCTAAGAGAGATGTATTATAAGTTCCATGAAAATGTGTAGTGGTAGGAACCAATAAAATGGCCATGGGGCAAGTGCATTGCTCAAGAGAGATTTGTTATAAGCCTAAGGTAAATGCGTAATGGTAAGACCCAAGAAAATGGGCCTGTGGAATTGTATGGTAACCCAAAAAAGATGTGGTGTAGTCCCTCAAATGAGCATGTGTTTTTATCTAGTTAGTGTTACTCCCAGTAAGTATTAATGGAGAAAGTTGGAAATTTGGTGTTTATCATGGCTAGGAAATACTCCTATGGTGTCACATAAAAATGAAAAGGGTACTTGAGTAAAAATAAAAGGCCAAGATTAACAAGTCACTTAGATGAAGATTAAGAGCCTAAATTAAAAAATTAAAATAACAATTCTAATTGATTGTGACCCTAGATGACATTGGTCAAAGTTCATTACTCATATATTTATAAATAGGGGGGATCACACTTAGGTTATTGTTGATGTTCAGATTGGTCAAGATCCAAACAACAACTTCACACAAATAAAATCTCCCTAGATTTTTATAGAGGTGGTACTCCTCTGTTATAATATAAAAGATGTAGCTTAAAAGATGTAGCTTGACTTTCTTGGATTGGGTTCTCAAATGGAAGAATGCTAAACAACAAACCCCAAATCTTTATTACTTTAGTTTGTATATAAAATGGTTCATGATACAATAAAAACCAGATTGCTCTTTGAGTACAACATTTTCTTGGAAATGGACCAAGCATCTTTCTTTACAATAAAAAGATAATGAAAGGATTCAATATCAAAATAATTATGTGTTCAACTTCATTATAACATCCCTTTGAAACACGTGCAAGTAGAAGATGCAACCATATTTTCTCACAAGAAAAAGAGTGAAATGGTGTTGATCACTTTAGAGAACTTTAAATGAGTTTTGCATTCAAAACTGAATAGAATTTGATAGGCATACTCCAAAAATATGACACTCAGAAATCTCAAAGTCTGAAAATTAATTAAAGTTATAGCCCAAAGTAGTTCTCTATGGAGTTTAATACACAAAGATATTACTCAACATTTTAGTAAACCAATTCACTAATGCTTAGAAATAAAGCTTGTCAAATGCAAGGACTAAACCTTCATGAATCATTTAGACAATCTTGGTTTACATTACTTAGACACATATATGGCTATAAAATACTCCTATAGATACTTTTAGGAAGAGACTTGGAATAATAAAAATAAATAGCACTCAAAAACTCATCTTTATGCTTGATCTTTGATATACAAACAAAAAGCTTTGAGAGAAATTGTGTAGAAGAAGAAGAAGAAGTAAGAAAAAATTGAGATCTTTATTTGTTGATCATAGAGTTGGTTGCATATTGATAGTTGAATAATGTTATCTTTATTATTCAACCTCTCTTGATGATATGAACATCTAACCTTTTCTTTGATGGTGCTTCCTTTTTTTAAAATTGCTCCCAATGCTTCTTGAAGTAGTTAGGGTTTCTGTTCTTCTAGAAGTTTCCATATGCTTCTTCTTTTTGGAATTGATAATTTATTAAATTCTTATTAATGAACTTGGGTTATTGAAATTCATGTCTCCAAATGGGATCCACTTCAACTTTTTATTAAAGTTTTTTTTAATTTTTATTCTCAAAATTTAAAGTTGATTGTATAAAACAAAGTGGACTATGTTTTAACTTTTTTAGCATGATAACTGACTTCTCAATCATTGAAACCATTCTACAAGTAATATTCATCATTCTATCTTTCCCACGAGTCTTCGTGAGCGAAATTTGGAGTTTTGTATCTCAACTTATAGCCTCGGGAAGTCGAGATTCCAAACAGATTTCCCAACAAGCCATGAAAAAAAGATGACTGATATTTTAATTTCTAGAACAATTATGGCCAAATTCAACCATTGATACATGCAACATTGTCTTCCTATCAAATTACCTTTCTAATGAGGTATGGCTTTCCAATTAAAATTGGAGTAATGCGCAACAATCAATGAGGCCACAAGGGCTCACAAGTGAGACTACGCTCACACACACTGTATTAAATTTGATAAATTGTATACAAATATATAAGCTAGGATAGCCCCTAATAGCCTCTTGAATTTGTGGATCTGAAAACCACTCAAACACAAATATTTAGTACAATAGAAATCTCTTCTAACAATTTCTTAAGTATAGCATTTTTCCATTATTCTCTAACACTCCCCCTTAATGGAGAAATGAACATGCCTATCGGTTTTAGTCTCAGCTAGGCTTACAAACATTACAAATGACAATTCAAACAAATTGTTTTTCTCTTCCTCCTTTTCCAGATTCTAACCCTCTATGCATTTTCAATTTAAATCTTCCTCTTTTGCTGAAAATTCCATGTTTCAACTTCTTATCCTTCATCCTCTTGTTGGTGTTTGTCATTAATCTGAAGATTATTTCAAATTGTCCATGCTTGTCCTCTTCAACTTTTTCTTCAAAAATTTGTTTGTATGTGAACTGCTGCTACATACTATTCTCTGTTGTTTGCTCTTCACTATTGATCTTTTAATCATCAATTTGCTGCAACATTAACTCATAGTAAAATCTGATTTCTTTAGGACTCCAAAGCATTAGAATGTCATGAACTTCATCAGATATATCCATTGTTGCTTCCCATTCTATGTCGTCTTCATCATTTAGTGATTCTTCATTTCTATTGTTTGCTACTGCAACTTTTTTACAGGTTTTTATCAGCTACATGATTTTGATATGTGCATTACCAAAAACGAGGAAGCTATCAGGATTGATCCTCACAACAGAAATCGCCCTCACCAGCGAAAGAGAGTCTGTTGAACAGGCTTTCAGAGCTGCAAACAAACCTTTCGGAGCTGCAAACAAACCTTCACTCCAACAACGATCCGATATCTTCCACGCAGTTGTGATAGTGTCTCTCGATACCACAACAGCAATGACACTCTCTATTAATTGGTCTGTCAGGGACGCAAATTCCTCTCCAAAGCAGCGATCATGCTCCAAGAATGGAAACAACAACAGTGCCAAGGTTCTCTCTCACCTCCATGCAGAATCTCCTTATCCACACAGTTGGATTCACCCTTCGAGCAGAACACCCAATTGTCCTTCGAGCAGAACACCCACGGTCACTCGCAGCAAGGTCACCAAGCAGCAGGATGTATGAAATAAGGATTTCCGACCATAATTAGAAAGAAATACTAACTGAACAGTTCATTTTGTGGTTTCAGAATGCCTGCCATCTGCTTAAAAATATCCAACCCTAGCTACATGGAGCGCCTAGCTTGACAAAACAAACGAGATGCTGAACCGAGAATTACCTGCCCTTCGCTCTTTGAAATATAATGTAACAATCGTCAGCATATTTCTCACTGCAAGCTTGACAGAATGACTCGCCTTTCGCTCATTGAAATATCATTTACAGCCGACAACATATTTCTCCATGTAAAAATAAGGGACTGGATGTAATATTAACAGGTTACCGGTCAGCCGGTCTCTGGAGGAGAAATTATCCTTCAAACAGGCATATCACAAAGGATGTAAGCGATCGAACTCCTTGGTACGCAGATCTAACTCAATTGTAATACTCAGAAAAGTGAGTGGGAGGGGAGGCGGTGACTATCACTCGGAAAAATGATACTGCAATGATATCAGCGATGGTGCAGCAACAACACACACGGATAGTACACATGCGCGGAGAGGAAGATCGGAAAGACAATAATGAACATGAATTGATTTTTCTTCACGCAACAATTACAACGCCAATAGAAAACCCAGCTAACACTCCTTCACACCAGTCGATGGCTCTGATTAACGCCCACTCGCGTAGCAGGCTTGTATCACACCCATATCCTCAGCTTCATGATGGAAAACGACTTCAAAAATGATGGAGGTCGGCTCTTTTCACTGAACTGAAAGTGGTATGGTTCCTCACACGGTTTTTAACCTCAGCTCTGATACCAAATTAAAATCGGAGTAATGCACAACAATCAGTGAGGCCACAAGGGCTCACAAGTGAGACTACGCTCACACACATTGTATTAAATTTGATAAATTGTATACAAATATATAGACTAGGATAACTCCTAAAAGCTTCCTGAATTTGTGGATCTGAAAACCACTCAACACAAATTTTTAGTACGATAAAAATCTCTTATAACAATTTCTTAAGTATAGCATTTCGCCATTAATCTCTAACATTTCCCTAAACATAAGTCTGTATCATGAGTTATCTGATTCATGGATCAATCTCATCCCTGGATCTAATTTCTCCATTTTAGTCCCACATGCATTTTGGTGGGTGAAGCATTGGTGTTTATAATGTAAAGTCTTTCATATCATTTATGTGAAAGAAAATATCTTATGAAGGTTTTAGTGTAGCTCTCGTACCTTAGAAAAATTGCCATGTCACTACCCAGTCAACTTGTGAATTCTTGACACGTCATATCCAATCACCACCCATTCCATTATCATGTGTCACTCGTGGGTAGGTCCATGTCACTGCCATGTGTCATTAAGGAATGGGTCTGCCTCATTCCCATTCATCGTTCAATCATCATCCAACCACTGCCATGTCACTACCCAGTCAACCTGTGAATTCTTGACACGTCATATCCAATCACCACCCATTCCATTATCATGTGTCACTCGTGGGTAGGTCCATGTCACTGCCATGTGTCATTAAGGAATGGGTCTACCTCATTGCCATGTGTCATCAAGGGATGGGTCCACCTCACTACCACGTCCAATCATCACCCAACCACTGCCATGTCACTACCCAGTCAACCTGTGAATTCTTGACACATCACATCCAATCACCACCCATTCCATTATCATGTGTCACTCGTGGGTAGGTCCATGTCACTGCCATGTGTCATTAAAGAATGGGTCTGCCTCATTGCCACGTGTCATCAAGGGATGGGTCCACCTCACTACCACATGCCAACATACAATAGGTCTTAATTGCCATGTGTTATTGGGAGTTGTGCCCCAAAATAAAAAGAAATAACTTAGGATAAGAACTCTTATCTACAAATAATAATAAAATAAGTAAAGCGCGGGGTTATGTGAAATCAAAGGTAGGCACTACGACATGATGGAGTGTGGTGGGTCGGTGGGTATGGCGAGGTTGTGGTAAGAGGCATAAAAATCACTGCAGACCCGTGGTAAGACTTAGTAAGAATGAGTTGTAAAAAAAAGGCTAAGTGGTGGGTATGGCGGATTGTGGTAAGAGGCATAAAAATCATTGCGGACCCGTGGTAAGACTTAGTAAGAATGAGTTGTAAAAAAAAAGACTAAGTGTTAAGTGGAGGATCGTGATCAAGAGGAGGGTATATATTATATGGAAGAGTTATAAGAATCATCATCCGTAAAAATTGATTAATTGTTGGGGAAGAGCTATGTGAAATAAGAAAAAGAAAAAGAAAATAAGAAAGGAAAAAGAAAACTAAAAAAGGGAAATAGAAAAAGNAGTCCTGCAATATATATATTCATAATATTATTCACATTCATCGACCTTTTTTCACAAGGTCCATTCACATCACACATTCACATTTCTGAGTTTGCCACAATACTTGGCCAGTATTGTTATTTTTACAGACTGGGGGAAACAGGGTGTTACAACATCCAATCACTACTCATTCCATTATCATGTGTCACTCGTGGGTAGGTCCATGTCACTGCCACGTTGCATTAAGGGATGGGTCTACCTCATTGCCACGTGTCATCAAGGGATAGGTCCACCTCACTACCACATGCCAACATACAATAGGTCTTGATTGCCATCATTGGGAGTTGTGCCCCAAAATAAAAGGAAATAACTTAGGATAAGAACTCTTATCTACAAATAATAATAAAATAAGTGAAGCACGAGGTTATGTGAAATCAAAGGTAGGCAGTACGACATGATTGGAGTGTGGTGGGTCAGTGGGTATGGTGGGGTTGTGGTAAGAGGCATAAAAATCACTGCGGACCCGTGGTAAGACTTAGTAAGAATGAGTTGTAAAAAAAAGACTAAGTGGTGGGTATGGCGGGGTTGTGGTAAGAGGCATAAAAATCATTGCGGACCCGTGGTAAGACTTAGTAAGAATGAGTTGTAAAAAAAAGACTAAGTGTTAAGTGGAGGATCGGGATCAAGAGGAGGGTATATTATATGGAAGAGTTATAAGAATCACCACCCATAAAAATTGACTAAGTGTTGGGCAAAAGCTATGTGAAATATGGAAAAGAAAAAGAAAATAAGAAAGGAAAAAGAAAACTAAGAAAGGGAAATAGAAAAAGAAACTGGAAAATAAGAATAAAACTAAAAATTGAAAAAGAAAAAGGAAATGGAAAAGGAAAATGAAATAATGGAAAGAAATGAAAATAGAAAAAAAAAATGAATGTGGAAATGGCTAAGTATGAAATGTAGAGTAGGGAGAGTAGAGTGGAAGAGAGAAAAATGATAAAGTATGGAGAGTGTAGTGGAAGAGAGAAGAGAGAAAAATGGTTAAGTATGAAGAGGAGAGTAAAGAATGAAAGAGAGAGAAATGGCTAAGTGTGAGAAGAGAAGTGAAGGGAATATGAGACTAGGTATGAGATGAGAAAAGAAGTGAAGGGAATATGAGACTAAGTATGAGATGAGAAGAGAAGTGAAGGGATAAAAGAGGAAGTTGTAAAAATAGATAAGTATGGAGATAAAAAAAATGAGCTACATGATAAAGGACCAAGTGTTGCACATGGAAGAGGAGGGGCACAACACTTGGAAAAAAATTCATCATCAATTCTTCAAAGTTCTTCTTACAATCTTTTTTTCGAGCAGTTAAAAAAATCTATGAATATCTCAGGCATATAAACTTGGATTTTGATTCCATAAAATGCATGACTAAGTTGAGATTGATGGCTACACCTATGAGCTAGTGAGCATGCACAAATTCATCCTTCTGACATCATTTTTTTTTATTCCAAAGAGCGAAAAATTGAGTTGACCAATTTTTTTATCAATAGTTACTCAACATAATGAGCTCAATGATCACTTGGATATTTTGTTCTTCCATAGTTGAAAGAACTTGGAGTATCCTTGGAGAAGAATTGCATGTACTCTTGGATTACTTTTGAGAGATAGTTTTATGGCATAGCTCGTGTTTATATGTAGTATGATAATGTGTTTTTTTTATTTAAGAATTTCCTTTGAATATTAATATTTTCAAAATATGTGCATAAAGTGTATTTTATAATAAAATATAAATATTGTAAATGTAGACACTGTTTAGTTTTATGGCATAGCTCATGTTTATATGTATTTGACTATTAATATTTTCAAAATATGTACATAAAATGTATTTTATAATAAAATATGAATATTGTAAATGTAGACACTGTTTAGTTTTATGGCATAGCTATGTAGTATGATAATGTGTTTTTTTGTATTTAAAAGTTTCTTTTGAATATTAATATTTTCAAAATATGTATACGAAATGTATTTTATAATAAAATATGAATATTATAAATGTAAACACTGAAATACTATCTAAACTAAAAAAAATTGGGTAACTACCAAAACATTCATAAGTCTTAACTGTCACCATACAAGATATACATAAAAACATAAGAGAAATAGTCCATGAAACATAAAAACATAAGAACCTTAGGCCCAATCATAATCATGAAGATGTCAATTTATCGCCAAGAGAAGCCCAACATTGAGCAGTGGGATTTTCTTGATCGTTGGAACTCTAGCCCCAACTAGTGCCACAATTGGCTCAACTTCCACAACAACAACATCCTATTCATCATTGCTCCACTCTTTCCTTGACTTTTCTATTTGTTTATTTGATGAGTACATGGTTCCTCTTCGTTATTTTTACATAATGTCACAATGAAATATGATTTTGATTTTTTTTAATAATACATGACACATCTTCCTCTCAAAGTAACTCGAAAGAAATTCTACTTTTCACATTTTGTCCACTTCAACTTCATTGACCATTCATAAATAAATTTGTCATACGGCTAATATCTATTAGTAGTAAGTCATTTGAGCTCTAGCATTGAGCCCGTATAAGATTAGAAATTGACCAAGTCCATCACTTTTGGAGTTGTGCTTAGGAATATAAGTTTCATTATAATTCGTCTAAGTATGAGCGGTAGTACTAATTGTTTTAAGATTTTTATGGTGTGAAATTTGGTGTACAAATTCTTTCGGATTAGTCATAGTAGGAGTCATTTGTATCAACGTTTAATACCAAGATCCATTTTTAAGACAACAAGTTGAAGATAAGGGATGCAAATTTAAACAATAAATACTAAAATTAGGGTTAAAGTTGTAATGTCAGTGCCATAAGACTATTACTAAAATTAGGGTTAAAGTTGTAATGTCAGTGCCATAAGACTATTAATACATAGGAATTCTTTATGATGGAATGCTATAAATTATTATTAATAATGATTATAAACTTATATTTACATATATTAGTGCAATAGTATATATAAATAGTATTAAATCATAGTATTTTAATACATTATTTAAATTATCTTAATGTTTAAAACCTAATAACACTAATTATTAATTAAATGGTAACACTCTTAATACTAATATAGTAATTTATTAATTTAAGTGGTATTATAATAGTGTTTTTAGTAATATAAAAGGTGTTACAATAGTGTATAATATTTTTTTAATA
>SNQJ01S0017889.1:0-28374 GCA_010110895.2 Picea sitchensis | reverse complement strand
AGATCTTACAATAATTAAAAAGAAATTATAAATATCTTAGGGAGAAAACTAAGAGTAGAATTAAAGGCAAAAAGAAGAAAAAAGAAGTAGAGAAGGAGAAGCCAAACCCTATTACTCAAATATGAGCATTTGTGGTCTTTTTGTTGGCTTATTAAGGGGAGTCAATTGTTTCTTACTTCCAAGCCATCGTCTGTGTTTTTGTTGTTAGGATGCTTGATTATCTCTAGGGATTCTCTGATGCGTCATTTGTAATAATGGTTTTCTTTAGCAAGGATCGTGGTGTCTTCTAGGTATACATGATGCTCTGTTAAGGCTAGGGTGCAAATGCATTCATTCTTAATGTCCCCTTCATGTTCTTTAATCCTTATTTAGAATGATCTTCCAGTGTCTCCAATGTAGCTCTTCCCACATGAACAAGAAACCTTGTAGACACCTTTTTCCTAGCATTGGTCTATGGGGTCTTTGACATAATTCATTCTTTGTCTAATGGTTATTAGTGGTTTGAAAGAAGTAGTAATCTCTTTTCTTTTCAGGATTTTTTGCAATCTTATATGTGACCCCTCAGATGTAGGGAAGATACGCCTTCATATTACTGGATTGGTTGTTTCTAGAGCTGGACATTTTTCTTCTTTTCTTAATGCCTTCTTAATGTCCTTATTTGTGTAGCCTATGGTCCTAAAGACTTTTGTAAGGTGGTTTATCTCTTATTCAAGATGTTCATCATCCAAGATTCTTGTTTCCCTTCTTGATAGGGTATATAGAATCCCCATATTTTGTGAAGGGTCATAGTGGGATTCGACATGAAGGTAGTTGTCTATGTGGGTTTTCTTCCTAAAGACTCTATGCCCAAGTGAACCATCCTACCTTTTGATGATAAGAACGTCAAGAAAGGGAATGCTCGTGTTCTCTTCAAGTTCCATGGTGAACTTGATGTCCTAAAAAATCACATTTAAAGTGTGGATTAGCACAAGAAAATCAACACATAATGAGCATTGCAATGATCAAACCTTGACCTCATAGTGATGAATGATGTCATGTCATGGATGTGCTATAATCTTGTCACCTAGTCTAGCATTGACACAATTGTGCAAACAAAAATCCAGTTGTGATAACGCTTTCCTTGCACAACCTAGCATGTTTAATTCATCCCAAACAATCATAGCAAAAAATACACAATGCATACTAGCATGGTTGAACAACTCAACAAATTGGCACATGCGAAACACCAACAATGCTAACAAAACCACCTTCGTAACTATCTATTCTTCTTCCTCATTTTTTTTAAATTAATGCAATACAAAAAATATGAATATACGAGAATCGAAATGCTTTATCTTCCCTTATTCCAACTATTTATACTCCCATGAAATTATATATGGAATTCAGTTGAATTAATATATTTCTTAAAGATTCACATTGTTCATATTTTTATTGTACATTTATTTAGTAAATGAACAAAATCAAAGTTGATTTGTTACTCAAACCTTTACACCAATATTTATGTAATGTTTGTCCAAGTACTAAAATTGCCATATTGTAAAACTATATATATTTAGTTAGCATCATGTTACTAAAATTTTATGAATCAAACCATATTGTAAGAATATATATGTTTGATTAAACATTGTAACTTGTATTGTAGTACTTTCCTTAGCGCAATCAAAGACAGTGTTAATAACTAATAAAAACCCACAAAATTAAAGTCAAATAATGTGCATTCTTAATGATTGTCAACTTTCTCTTAACATCATCCAAATCGAAAATAGTGAAGGTAATATTTATCCTGCAAGCAACATGCCCAAAAGAATTAAACTTTTACACAAATAATGTTAGTGGACGTTTACCATATGTGATAAATATCCTTAACCGGAACCTTTAACAATGGGTCATTGGTGATCATCATGCCCAAAAGAATTGGGCTTTTACACAAATAATGTTAGTGGACTTTTATCATATGTGATAAATATCCTTAACCACAAGCTTTAAAAATGGGGTATTTGAGATCATTCTATCATCAAGGTAAGCTTATATCAATGTTCAAAGTCTCATCTATCCACTAGAGGTTGTTGAAAAGTTCAAATTTTTTAGACACATTTTTTCCTTAATTGTTGTCTCATCTTCATAAGCAAGTAAGTTTATATTATTGAAACTAATAATAATTTTTTTGTGAATTTGAAAAATAGAGATCACAATTATAACTTCTCAATTATAAGGGATTTCTTTTCTTCGTAAGCAAGTAAGTTTATATTATTGAAACTAATAACAATTTTTTTGTGAATTTGAAAAATAGAGATCACAATTATAACTTCTCAATTATAAGGGATTTCCTTAGAGTAGGTAATGTTATCCCAATGTTCAAAGTATCATTTATCAACTAGAAGTTGTCAAGGAGTTCAAATTTCTTAAAGATATATAACTTTTCAATTATAAGGGATCTCCTTAGAGTAGGTAATGTTATCCCAATGTTCAAAGTATCATCTATCAACTAGAAGTTGTCGAGTTCAAATTTCTTAAAGACATATTTTGTTTCCTGTATGTCAACTTCTCTATGTAAATTTAGTATTTTTATATCATTGAAACCAAGTGTAAATTTTATGTAAATTTGGTGGAATAGATACCCAATTACAACTTATAAACTAAAGGGAATTGTACAGAGTGTTGTAAATCAAATGCATATCAACCTGTTGAAAATAATATTTATCCATGGAAACCTCATGCCCACAAGATTTGAACATTTACAAAGAAATAATGTTAGTGGACTTTTACCATATATGATAATACACTTAACTAGAAGTTTCAAAAATGGTGCATTGTAAATCATCCTACTATCAAGCTAATCTCATTTGAATGTTCAAAGTAGCGATCAAATTTGAAGGGTCGGTCCTAATTTCAGTGAGAAGGGTATATACTCATGCAACCCTTCCACAATGAAAAGTTTCCAAAAAAGTTACATTTCAATTGACAACAATAAATTAGCTCACACTTCATAAAAAAATTGTGTTAAATAAAATATTACATTTCCAATCAAATTTATCTCTAGTAAAGAAATCACTAAAAACTAGATCATTTCCTACCTAGAAAATATCACAATTATAACAACACAAAATAGATATTGGTTGATTTCAAATATATTTCATGCAACAATTTTTTGTACGATTCTTTGTATTTACTACGAGTTAAACCCAAATTTGCAAAGAAGAACAGTTCCTCATGCAAGTCTCGTATTTACTACGAGTTAAACCCAAATTTGCAAAGAAGAACAGTTCCTCGTGCAAGTCTCGTAAGAGAAAACATACACCAAATGAAGAAGAAGAATGTTGTGTTGATGGGAATACAATGGCTCAAACATTTTGGGCATGGATATGAATTCCATAGTGAAGCCAATGAATGTTGTAGATTTGTCAAGAGGGGCAGACATTCCGAGTGAAGACAAATAGTGAGGCACTTCAATGAAGGTATAATATAGACCTTTAGGCTTTTTGTCGTTGCCTATATTTATACCACCTGCTTCTTTAAGGTTGACACTCGAAAATGTTCAATTTTCACAAGGCATTGTTTTTGGGCATCGTTTTTTCCATTTCTCACATGGGGATCCTAAGGGAAGACAAATAGCAATGTAAAGAAATGAAGGTATTCTATAGACCATGAATGGATTGGGATTCACACACCATGAATATCTTCGGTGATTTTGTGGAAACATTTGGTTTGCATAATTGTTTTTGGCATTGTTTTGAATAAGTAAATTATGTATGTAAAATGGTTGGCTAAGGGAAATTTTAACTTTTAAGGTTGATCAGTATGTAAAAAGGCCAAAACAAATTTGAGATTGGTCTTGAAGCTCCCTCTCTATTCAAGTCTTGGTATGATAATTAATAATTATAAGAGAAAATAAATCTCTCTCTCGTTATCTATAAGTTTCATAAATGTTGGACCCGACAGATTTGATGTAAGACAATTTTATATTATCTGAGAGTGCTCTATAAATGAGCGTCAATAATTTTAGACTGGTCAAGCTTACAGAACATCAATTTCTCTCATTACAGAAGATAATATAACTTCTCGAAACATATTTTAAATTTGGATTTGAAATGAGCTTTTGATGTCATGGAAAACAATTGAAATAAATGTGATGGTTCATTGTTAAACTTTTGGTTAGTCTCTATTCATATCTCAACATGGAAAAAGATAAGCAGAAGAAGTCTTTCTACCAAATTTTCAAATTTTGGACCAGAAATGGACTTTGATTTAAAACTGTGGTATGTTCTTTGCAAATTATCTACTAGCACATATTTATGTTAACTTCAATAGAAATTTCAAACTTGAAACAATAATTGCAAACCTGGGTACTAAAACTTGAAATCTCTTGCTTTAGAATATTGGTTAGTAAAATTTGTTTTCGTATGCAGCCCTAGCTTTCTAGTTTGGTCGTGAAAGATGAATTCTATTTTGTGTTTCTCAATTGAAATCTGGGTATCAATTCTTAGAGTCTAGACTTCAAGGTTCAAACTAACACGTTGCATATAGTTACAACTTGTGCACAGCGCTAGTCGAATCAAAAGACAAAATCACAGTAATTGAAGTACAACTCATATACTACCATCCTCGCTCCTAGTCCAGGTAAAAAAGCCAAAGACAAAATGAAGGTAGCTTATGTTTGTCTACCAATGATGTTGTTTGTTGAGGTAAAGCTTCCAGGTCCTAAAACTCCCCTTCACCAAACAAAAAGATTGAATCGCCCCCTTATTACCCTAATCAAATTAGGCACGTAGTAGGGGGGTTTCAAGTATATGGGATTGGATAATATGGGTAAGAATTAAGGGGCCGAGGGCAAGGAGGCTCAAACTGAACGATTCTTCATCCATGAAAATGAGCATTGGGAACACGTGAATCAAGTCCACCATCTATGCACTATCGAAATGTGTTACGTGATGTATCCAAGTAAACATCTATGTCCACCTTCCCCATTTATGTCCATTAAGTATGAAACTTTGAGATGGATCATGGAACTTGGAACTTGGAAGTATCATGGAATAAGTGGACTGTGGTACTGGTCAGGTGAAGGCGAAGCAGACAAGCAGTGACAACGGCATAGTCCACGAACTCACAACATGATTGACACAAACCAAAATTACCACAAACTCACAACACGATTATGCACGATTGACATGAACCCAAATTACCATGATGGGGATTTTAAAATTTTACCCTTCATATGAAATTTTGAATTTTCTTAGCATTTCCCAAAAAATGAGCAAAGGCAAATTAGCTTGTTTTTTAATAGGTAAATATTAATGATACTTTTTGGACGTGTTGGAAGGTTGTTGACGCGCTGTGATAGGCTCAATTTTGATCCCTGGTTCAAAGTCTCATCCATCAACTAGAGGTTGTTGAGTTCAAATTTCTTAGAGGTCATTTTGCTTTATGTGTGTTGTTTTCTCTATGTAAGTGAGTTGTTTTATATAGTTGAAACCAACTGTGAATTGTATGCAAATTTGGTAGAATAGATATTCCAATTTTAGCTTCTCAACTAAAAGGATCTTTATATATGGTTATAATCCAATGATATTCCATTGTAATACTCCCAAAATGGAAACACGTGTATTTACCTCACAACGATCATAATAAACATATTTCTAGAAAAACAATGTCTTTGAAAACCTCAAATGGGATGCAATTCTATGCAAATAAAAATTGTGATATGGTCTTAATCATTTCCTTTCAAGTTCCATCAAACTCATCCAAAAGCACCCAAATAAAACCCAATGACTCTCTCCACTTTGTAGTGAAACATTGGAATGAAAAATATTTAGATATTTTAATGGTTGCTTGCAAGGGAACTGTAATCTTATATCAAAAGAGAAATATGTCAATCTTTATCATAGTTACCAAGGATGATCAAATTGGGTCAAATAATTCAAAAATGATTTATTTAATCAAATTAATTGATTTGAATTTCATTTAGATCAAACCAATGACACATACAAGTTTATAGTCATTAGTTAGTCATTCTGAACTTCAAGATCCATCACATGTTGACACTTGAGTTCAACGAGCTCTTATGAATTCCCAATGCAAGGTCAAGTCCATCCCTAATCATCGTTACCTTCATCCCAACAAATTTCACCATCCTATCCCAACACCACAGGCACACCCTCACCCTAGGCCTAGGCACCAGGAAATCCAAGATTGTGGTCTTCATCTTTGAGTTGGAGCAACCCAATTAGTGGTAGGAAGTGTGTGGCCATGTGAGATATCCCTAGGCGAGGTCGGTCATCATGAAGCTCATATGTGACCTCTCAGGGTGTGAGATGGTACACTTCAAGTTTAGAAAAGGTTGTCTTATCTTTTACATATATGTCGACGCTACATTAGATTTGACAAGACCAAAGCCTTAAAACCTAAAATCCTAAATTTTGAAAAAAAAATGCATTTTTTAATATTAGTGAGATGTATAATGTCAAATTTTTCCATACTAAATCTTTTTCGTTCCATTGTTTTATGTATCATACAAAAAATAAATTCAAAATCGAACTTGATAACTATGGTTCATATATGTTAATCATTAAAAAACAGAAAAGTAACCTTACTTCAAGGACTCTTTATACAATTTAGTCTATTTATTTTGAGCAACTATTTTTCCATTCAACATAAAGGTTTATGGCATATTAACTTATTAAGTATTGGCAAACATGGGATGACATTTATACTTGCTATTTTATTGTATCTTATACTCTACTCAAGCAAATACTTCAAATCAGTGTTGCCAAGCTTGGATTTGGTAAAAACTTTGAAAAGGATCGTCAACTTAAGAAATTGGAAAAAAAAAATTAAAAAACTGAACAAATAAAAAAAAATGCAAAATATATTATTATTTTTCATTTAAGTTTAAGTTTAAATATAAACTAACATCATCCAATACTTATGTTGCCATGAAAAACTCATTGAGAATGATTAAGCTCCAACTTTGCTCCTTCAAAACAAGAAAGAACATTTATCTTCTTTCCTCTCGAAAGCACACAACAATGATGAAAAATGAGAACCCTGCAAGGGAAATTTGCCTTCATATGTTTTAATAAGCATTTTTTTGTTTGTTGAATTTTTCAAAAATCTCATAAATTCTTCAAAATTTCAACAAAAAAAATAATTTTTAACGACAAGAATTCAACAACCAAGAAAATTTTATCAAAGTTTATTTTCAAAATTCTACATAAAAAAGACATAAAATTCCATCTCTCATTATAATAATAGATCGAATTTGATAGACAAATTTCCAGTCAAATACAATTAAAAAAGAAAAAAAATCACCTTAACAGTCATAAATCTTTGCTAAAACTCTCAAAACCGGTAATATATATCTTTGCTAAAACTCTCAAAACCGGTAATATATTTGTAAAAAAATGTTAGACTTCTTTGTTTTGAAATTCCCACCCAAATTTTGATGAATAAAATATATGAAGATGGATCGCTTATGTTTTGCAAATGGATCGCTTAGCAAGACAAAGTTTCAATATTTAATCTGGTTTTGGTTAACTGTTTATAATATTTTAAAAAGCTAAACGATATTTTAAAATGACAATTTATAATATTTTAAAAGGCTAAATGATATTTTAAAATGCCAAATGATGTAGTCAAAACAAAATTAAAAAAATTAGTTCAAAAGATTTAAAAAATATGCAAGGCCCTTTTACATTTCCCTTTTATTAATCCTGAAATACGTATATGTATGAACAAAACCTAGACCATGAACACATTTAAAAACTCTTCTCATTGTTTGGCAACATTGAGATCAAACTGATGTAGACTGCTTATCATTACAATGAAAACATTGAGATCAAATTGATGAAGATTGCTTATATGTCCTAGCATATCCTTATGCACTTCTTCATGTTATCTTTAATGTTTCTACGAATGAAACACAAACAATTTTCAATTGTTCTTATAGTCATGTAACCATAATCCTTATGATGTCAAACACTTACCTGCATTAGTAAATCCATCTCTCGTACTAGGAAAATACAACAACATCCAGGAACGAGTCAAAGAACTCTTCTACACAACCTTGGGCTTTTAGTCCAGCTAAGTTACTTTCCAAGGCCTGACTGGATTTACTTAACGCAACTCCTTCACACCTATTCATTTAATCATACTCAGGGGGTTTATTTGTCTTTTACCAGTTGTATTGGTTTCCACAACTGCTCTTTTAATCCTATGAATCTGTTACATAATTCAAGGTTCTTAGGGTGAGAAAAGTGTTCCTCCTTTTCTCCCCCTTTATTTATGCAATCTACTTCTTATTGTGATCTTTCTTCTCTTTTCTTGAGCAGCCTCGATTAGGCTCATCCTAACTCTTAGGATACATCAGAATGTTTTAATAGCAAATCCTTTTGTCCATAATGAATAATGAACATGTGCATCTTGCACGTTACCATTCGGTTATCAAAATGGTCAAGATTCAATATCAATCTTCTATTCANACACACAGCTCACTCATCTAGTGTGAAAGTTTTGAAGGAACCTGCAGTTATTGGTTGCTGGAAGAAGGAAGAGAGAGAGGCGTGTTGCTCAGTGTTGGATATTCTCTGTTGTCTGGTTCATTATCTTGGCATTGTATTGGCTATCTATATTAAGGAATTTTTGCTGAGTTTTCTTCCCCTTGAGGGTTTCCCAAGATAAATGCAAATAATACTCTAGTGATTGTGTTTCTCTCAGTGATCCTATATATGCTATTGTTATCTAGTAAATTGAAAGTAACCTAATAATAGAAAAAAAATTAATAGCTCGTTGCTTAATTCTCAGCAGTTATTAAAGCTGTGACTTTATCCTCCTAGCAGAGTCTTCACATAGTTCCCCCACGGGGAACTCCCTCAACATGCAACTTCCTTATTGCATATCCATCACTATCTGTGATGGCCTTAACCTTAAGTTAGCTTCAGCAGTTTACCAAATATTCCATAAGGAATGTAAACATGCATATTTGTCATGCATCCAAATTATGTATCCACACACATTCTGGTTTTGGTTAACTTACATCCATGATGTACTTAACCATATGCATAATCAAAAACCTATGTGTAGCTGCCATGGGTATATTTCACAGCCTACATACATCTCTACTTTAAAATTAGTCAACTCATGATTGTTCAAAATCATTATCATGCAATCCTCAAAGGAAAAATCACTTTCCTCTTATCATGACAACAGAGCATCCTTGCTCATCCACTCTTTCTTCTATTTATATTAGTCTTTCTTGAGGGAATGGAACACATTCCCCTTAAGCTATCATCCAAAACAGAACTTTCATGACTCTTCAAAATGGATTCAGCCATGCATCCATGGTATTCACTTAATCTTGGCAAGTGCAATTCTTTCCTTACATATCACTCATCAAGGAAGCTATATTGTGCCTTTAGTATACATTTATCCTTACATCCTGCATGCGCATCACTTGCACATTTAATATATTTCATACCTAATTGGTATTAATATCAGTCTTCATGTCAAGAAGCCCCACAATGCATTAACCCATGCATTCAAACACATACAAACCTATCCAAACATTCATCATGCAAACTCATTGCTTGCACCCTTTCCATGTCATACATGCACATGAACATATCAGACTTCCAGATCCTCCTCCAAGGATATTGTTGTCATCCTTATGACAAGCCTCATAGGGACACTCAACACTAAGCTTTCCTCTTAGTTGAGAGCTTGCAGTCATTCACCAGGTATCCACCTGGCAGTTTAACAGACATAGTCATAACTATGTTTCCCTTTTTATGCGATAACAACTAGCAAGAAAACACTCTTGTCTCAAATTTCATGAAAACATTTCCCACTCATAAATGCAGTCTGGGAAATTATAACCATGCCCAAGGTGATAAAACAACCAATCTAGCTTCCAACTAGTCTTGATCAACAAACCTTCTAATCAAGGAAATCCTTTTCTAGATTCCCTTCACTAGGGTCCAACTATATCTATATGGCTACCATCCACCACTGGATGTCAATCTGGCCAATTGGGATTCTAGAAGTGTCCCAACACTTCCTTTACCACATTCAAGATCAACATTTGATCAACCATTTTACCTTAATTATAATAAAAAAATTTAATGTCTAATAACATTTGGATTGTTCCCTTAAAGCCCAAATGCAATTCCGAGTTATGTTACTTACTAAGTATTCTAGTTCAGAAACCCAGAGCATCTTTAGGTCATAATTAGTCTTAACCATTACACCTAGAATTCTTCCTTCTGTTCAGCAACAGTCAGGGACGGAGGCCACTCTCCTCCTCCCACAAGAATTCTGGCAGATTAGTTTCCTATCCACCAAGCAAGGGAGGTTGTTGTGATTTCTCACTCAATCACTCTATATTTCTACAACTCTATTTATCAACTTGATTAGAAAAACCCTGCCTAGCAATTCATGTACCCAGAAACAAAAATTTGTTTCACAATTCCCTTTGAAATCCGAGAGCTACGCATGTTCTCCCTTTTCATAGAATGGTCACCAAACTCATTCCTATGATCATGAAAGATTATACACATATACAATGTTTAATCCTTCATTAAAGCATTAATATTCTCCACATACTCATCTTATCCTAGGTAACCAAATCTTATGACTATACAAAAACACGTACAATTGCACAATGAAGTCATCTTCTTTATTTGGAAACGCTAGCAACACACAGTGAAGATTTCCAAAACATCTATAAACAACAACAGGTTTCATTCCTCTCTTTGGTAGATATTTGACTAAACCTCTTAGGAATGCAGTAAGATAGGGTGTTACCCCTTAAAGTCTTCCAAAAATATTTTCATACGACTCGTGCATGAGCCCAAGCAGGCCAAGTGTGCTCTGATACCAATTTGTAACACACCCAACCCCTAAGTGCTCTTTTAATGGGTGGGGCATCATAGTTTCATTTTTCCTTAACTATCTCAAATCCTCCATTAAGGGTCTCTATCACATTTTGCTCACCCAAAGATTTCCAACCATGGTCTCCATGCTCAAAACCAAGCTCAAAACTGACAAATATACCTCTCCCAAGTTCCTCGGGTGTTCAATGGTTGGGGCCACGTGGCTTTCATGTGGATCCAACTCAATAAGCTTCATCATGAGTTCTTTGATATCTCAGAGCTTCCAACATTCCTAAATCTATGGTGGAGATCCATCCACCAACCAATCCAATGATTAGGCTTGATCCTTGGCTAACTCACAGGTTAGTAGGGAATTTGGTGTTCGACCTTCAGATTTGAATCCCAAGCCTAGCCCCTTCCCTGTGTCTACAATCGCATATGACCACGGGCTATGACTAGACACCAAGACAATGGGTGCCTAATTCAGTGCCTCAGAGCTTCGGGCTTCGAGTGCTTCGGTGAATTCCCAAGTACTCACAACCGCAAACCTTCGAAGTGAAATCCTTATGGAGTAATAGATCTCCCTCCACGCATCCCCAAACGACGGAAAATTGAGATTCTCTCCGTTACTCCGAGCTTCGGGGATTTTCGAAGCACCAAGATTTAAATACTCCAAAGTGGATCTCCTCCGAAGTTGACGATATACTGACACGCGTCCCGGTTGATGGGCAGTTTAGATCTCCTATGGCTCCCTGTGAATTCGGGAGTCTTCAACCTTTTACACATGCTTCCTTCCAGTGTGTTAAACCTCTGAAGTATAAGATCTTATGCCATGTGTCTCTCAGCGCCAACGGCTAGGATGGACTCCGGACTTTGGCCTTCGGGAGTTCTCCATCCACGCAACCCCACTTTCTTCGAAGCAGTTATCCTCTGAAATGAAGGATCTGCTGACACATGTCCTCTGTTGACGGACAGTTTCTATGAACTTCGGTGCTCCGACCTTCGGGAATCCTCGTGCCTTCACACTTTGATTCTCCCGGAGTTGGTCAGTGTCGAGTTGACCACAGCCTAGATCTGACGATCCGAGGGTATCCACGTAACCCCAAAGATCTATGACTCGTAACTTCTGCT
The DNA here is from genome assembly GCA_010110895.2 of Picea sitchensis. Taxonomy (NCBI): domain Eukaryota; kingdom Viridiplantae; phylum Streptophyta; class Pinopsida; order Pinales; family Pinaceae; genus Picea; species Picea sitchensis. The sequence continues at coordinate 16,381 of SNQJ01S0017889.1, read as the reverse complement.
CAAGGGTCCCTTGGGTCCCATTGTTAGGCCAATACTAGAGGGACATATGTCATCCCAAGACACATTGATAAGAATATGCGACACCTGCCTCGGGTCACTGACGTTCCCTTACCTTTCCACGAGGTCTCCATACCCGACAATGCCATAACTCGACATGTAGGCCCCCACGTGCTCTCAACATGATACACACATCCCCACGATCGAACGGTCAAGAAGGGTCCCGAAGGATCCTTAGATCCACGATCCACATTACTTCAAGACTTCGGCCTTCGGGGGGGTCTTAACGTTACAACACCCCTGCCCTTCCGAAGCGGTCAACACTGGGCCGACTACATCATAGATCAGAGGGTCAAGATATCTCCTGGGAATCCTCAGATCTACGACCTAGATTAACTTCGGGACTTCCGGACTTCGGGGGATTCACCTCCTGTATGACGAATATACCCAATTCATCAGACCCACGAAGTCCGAAGAGCTCAAAGGATTAACATCTGTGTCCCTTCTCCAGATTTGACGATCATGAAGAGCTTCATCTCCTCCTGAACTAATCTCATCCATTCGTCTTCCAAATGAAAGGATCTTCCCTTTCGAGACTTGAATCTCATTATCCTTCCTAAGCTTCGCCAGCTCTAAAGTACTTAGGCTCCTTGCATTATTTCTCCTGAACTAACACTTAGAGGGATCCTTCCGCACACCCCTTTCACTCATTCATCAACTCTAGAACTTAAGAGTTTCTCGGTCTCTGCCCGCTTCGCAGAGACTCTGTGCATACATGAACTACCTCTCCTAAGATTAACAAACTCCTTCCTCCAGGAGACTCAAAACAATTGGGCGTGTCGACGTGCACACATGAAATTGTGCCCAAGGTTGATGAACTCACAATTCCTTTATTTTAACTTGATCCGCCACAGGGATCCAACATTTACATATACAAACCATGTAGTTCCTTACTTTCTTAAATACACAATCAATTAAAGATAAAGGGATACAATCTAAGTCATCAAGAAAACATGCACATCCCTACAACATTCATAGGATATTCAATCTTTAATCTACAATCACAGTTCAATTACACAAGATATGAGAATAGTTATCTATTACAGATTGCAACCAACTAACTGATTGTGGGTGTTCTCCTTTCCACCCATATATAGGCTCAAAGGCATTCATTCTTAGCACTCTAGCCACCCCCGTGCCAAGCCATGATATCACCAGGGAATTTATGCCAATTATCAATGATCCTTTCTCTTTCATATCTTTTATGAGGTTTATCAAATGCTTCCTCAACATCAAGCTCAGAGCCTTCTGCTCAAGTCTCGTTCTCTGCAAACTATCAAAGATCTATTTCTCTATCACGGACTCAACGATGTTTATCATATGCTCCCTCAGCATCAAGCTCGTGGCCTTCATCTCGTTCTCAGCTAGAGAGCTCCTCGCATTCTCCACTCTTCTCTTTATTCTCTTACGTGTCTTGCACACACATCCCTCCTATCATGTTCCTTCTATCAGAAGGAAAACTCAGGTCAGTTTGGGTTTGCAAGACCCTATGGTACTTCGGGCTAGCCTTTTGTAGCTAGACCATGCTTCCATTGATGGGGGTGGTTGATGGTTCAACCACCTGTCCTTTCTTCATTAACTAATTCCTCCTTGGGAACCAAAGAAGGTTTGTTATCCTCGGCAAGGGAAATTTAGTTTCATTCGATATAATGAACACTCTCTTATAGTTTTCACATTTTTTCCTCTAATGATATCATAGCTAGTACTTTCAAGGCTTCACCCCCACAGTCAATTATTGGCAATTCAAACAATAATACATTTACAATGTTCCCATGCCACAACATGGTAATCTTAATTAATAATTAATTACAAGTTGGGTGTTACATAAGCTTATCTCAATGTTCATATTCTCATCTATCCACTAGAGGTTGTCGAAAAGTTAAAATTTCATAGAGACATTTTTTCCCTTATATGTTGTCTCATCTTCGTAAACAAGTTAGTTTATATTATTGAAATTAAGAACAATATTTTTGTGAATTTGACAAAATAGATACCACAACTATAGTTTCTCAATCATAAGGGATCTCCCTATAGTAGGTAATGTTATCCCAATGTTCAAAGTATCATCTATCAACTATAAGTTGTCAAGAAGTTCAAATTTCTGAAAGACACATTTTGTTTCTTGTATGTCAAATCCTCTATGTAAATTGAGTATTTGTATATGATTGAAGCCAAGTGTAGATTTTATGCGAATTGGTGGAATAGATACCCAATTACAACTTATAAACTAAAGGGAATTGTCTAGAGTGTTGTAAATCAATTGCATGTCAACCTGTTGAAAATAATATTTATCTATGCAAACATCATGCCCACAAGATTTGAACATTTACAAAGAAACAATGTTAGTGGACTTATACCATATGTGATAATACACTTAACTAGAAGTTTAAAAAATGGTGCATTGTAAATCATCCTACTATCAAGCTAATCTTATCTCAACATTCAAAATATTGTCCACTATTTCAATGTTCAAAGCAGTGATCAAATTTGAAGGGTCGGTCCTAATTTCAGTGAGAATGGTATATACTCATGCAACCCTTCCACGATGAAAAGTTTCCAAAAAAATTACATTTCAATTGACAACAATAAATTAGTTCACACTTCATAAAAAAATGTGTTAAATAAAATATTACATTTCCAATCAAATTTATCTCTAGTAAAGAAATCAGTAAAAACTAGATCGTTGCCTACTTGGAAAATATCAAAATTACAACATCAAATAGATATTGGTTGATTTCAAATATATTTCCTACAACAATTTTTTGTACAATTCATTGTATTTACTACAATTTAAACCCAAATTTTCAAAGAAGAACAACGCCTCGTGCAAGTCTCGTAAGAGAAAACATACACCAAATGAGGAAGGATCAATGTTGTGTTGATGGGAATACAATGGCCCAAGCATTTTGAGCATGTATATGAATTCCATAGTGAAGCCAATGAATGTTGTAGATTTTTCAAGAGGGGTAGACATCCTGAGTGAAGAAAAATAGCGAGGCACATAAATGAAGGTATACTATAGACCTTTATGCCTTTGTCGTTGCCTATTTTTAGACCACCTTCTTCTTTAAGGTTGACAGTCGAAAATGTTCAATTTTCACAAGGCATTGCTTTTGGGCGTCATTTTTTTCATTTATCACATCGGGATCCTATGTGAAGACAAATAGCAATGCAAAGAAATAAAGGTATTCTACAAACCATGAATGGATTGGGATTCACACACCATTAGTATCTTCAGTGGTCTAGTACAAACATTCGGTTTGCAGATTTTTTTTTGGAATTGTTTTGAATATGTAAATTATGTATGTAAAAAGGCTGGCTAGGGGAGATTTTAACTTTTAACATTGATCAGTATGTAAAAAGGCTGGCCAGGGGATATTTTAACTTTTAACGTTGATTAGTATGTAAAAAGGCTAAAACAATTTTGAGATTGGTCTCGAAGATCTCTCTCTATTCAATTCATAGTATGGTAATTAATAATTATAAGAGAAAATAAATCTCTCTCTCATTATCTATAAGTTTCGTAAATGTTGGACCAGACAGATTTTGATGTAAGACAATTTATATGATCTAAGAGTGCTCTATAAATGAACATCAACAATTTTAGACCGATCGAGCTTACAAAACATCAGTGTCTCTCATTACAGTAGATAACATAACTTCTCGGAACATATTTTAAATTTGGATTTGAAATGAGCTTTTGATGTCATGGAAAACAATTGGAATAAATGTGATGGTTCATTGTTAAACTTTTGGTTAGTCTCTATTCATATCTCAACATGGAAAAAGATAAGCAGAAGAAGTCTTTCTGCCAAATTTTCAAATTTTGGACCAGAAATGGACTTTGATTTAAAACAATTGTATGTTCTTTGCCAATTATCTACTAGCACATATTTATGTTAACTTCAATAGAAATTTCAAACTTGAAACAATAATTGCAAACCTGGGTATTGAAACTCGAAAGCCCTTGCTTTAGAATATTGGCTAGTAAACTTTGTTTTTGTATGCAACCCTAGCTTTCTAGTTTGGTCGTGAAAGAGGAATTCTATTTTCTATTTCTCAATCGAAATCTAGGTATCGATTCTTAGAGTCTAGACTTCAAAGTTCGAACTAACACATTGCACGTAGTTACAACTTGCGCATAGCTCTAGCCAAATGGAAAGACAAAATCACAGTAATAGAAGTACAACTCATACTACCATCCTCGCTCCTAGTCTTGGTAAAAAATCCAAAGACAGAATGAAGGTAGCCTCTGTTTGTCTACCAATGATGTTGTTTCTTGAGGTAAAGCTTCCAGCTCCTAAAACTCCCCTTCACCAAACAAAAAGCTTGAATCACTCCCTTATTACCCTAATTGAATCAGGCACGTAGTAGGGGGGTTTTCAAGTATATGGGGTTGGATAACATGGGTGAGCATTAAGGAGTCAAGGGAAAGGAGGCTCAAACTGCATGATTCTTCATCCGTGAAAATGGGCATTGGGAATACATGAATCAAGTCCATCGTCTCTGCATTATCAAAAAGTGTTGCGTGATGTAGTCATGTAAACATCTATGTGCATCTTCCACATTTATGTACATTAAGTATGAAACCATGAGATGGATTATGGAACATGGAACTTGGAAGTATTATGGAACAAGTGGACTATGGTTCTGGTTAGGTGAAGGCGGGGTAGACAAGCAGTGATGGTGTCATAGTCCACGAACTCACAATACGATTGACATGAACCCAAATTATCACAAACTCACGACACGATTATGCAAGATTGACATGAACCCAAATTACCATGATGGGGATAAAAAAATATTACCCTTCATATGAAATTTTGAATTTTGCTTTGCATTTCCCAAAACATTGGCAAAGACAAATTAGCTTTTAGTTTACAAGTAAATATTAATGATACTTTTGGGATGTTTTGGAAGGTTATTGATGGGTCGTGACGGGCTCAATTTTGATCCTTGGTTCAAAGTCTCATCCATCAACTAGAGGTTGTTGAGTTCAAATTTCTTAGAGGTCATTTTTCTTTATGTGTGTTGTTTTCTCTATGTATGTGAGTTGTTTTATATAGTTGAAACCAACTGTGAATTGTGTGCAAATTTGGTAGAATGAATATTCCAATTTTAGCTTCTCAATTAAAAGGATCTTTATATATGGTTATAAACCAACAATATTCCATTGTAATACTCCCAAAATGTAAACACATGTATTTACCTCACAACTATCGTAATAAATATCTTTCGAGAAAAACAATGTCCTTTGAAAACCTCAAATGGGATGAAATTCTATGCAAATAAAAATTGTAATATGGTCTTAATAATTTCTTTTCAAGTTCCATCAAACTCATCCAAAAGCACCCAAATAAAAACCAATGACTCTCTCCACTTTGTAGTGAAACATTGGAATGAAAAATATTTAGATATTTTAATGGTTGCTTGCAAGGGAACTGTAATATTATATCAAAAGAGAAATATGTCAATCTTTATCATAGTTACCAAGGATGATCAAATTGGGTCAGATAATTCAAAAATGATTTATTTAATTGAATTAATTGATTTGAGTTGCATTTGGATCAAACCCACGACACATACAAGTTTGTAGTCATTAGTTAGTCATTATGAACTTCAAGATCCATCACATGTTGACACTTGAGTTCAACAAGCTCTTATGCATTCCCAATGCAAGGTCAAGTCCATCCTTAATCACCGCCACCTTCATCCAACAAATTTCACCATCCTAGCCCAACACCACAGGCACACCCTAACCCTACGCCTAGGCACCAGGAAATCCAAGATTGTGATCTTCATCTTTGAGTTAGAGCAACCCAATTGGTGGTGGGAAGTGTGTCGCCATGTGAGATATCCCTAGGTGAGGTCATCATGAAGCTCATATGTGACCTCTCACGGTGTGAGATGGTACACTTCAAGTTTAGAAGAGGTTGTCTTATCTTTTACATATATGTGGACGCTACATTGGATTTGACAAGACCAAAGCCTTAAAACCTAAAATCCTAAATTTTGAAAAAAAAAATGCATTTTTTAGTATTAGTGAGATGTATAATGTCAATTTTTTTCCATACTAAATCTTTTTCATTCCATTGTTTTATGTATCATACAAAAATTAAATTCAAATTCGAACTTGGTAACTATGGTTCGTATATGTTAATCATTAAAAAACTGAAAAGTAACCTTGCCTCAAGGACTCTTTAGACAATTTAGTCTATTTATTTTGAGCAGCAATTTTTACATTCAACATGAAGGTTTATGGCACATTAACTTATAGTATTGGCAAACATGGGATGGCATTTACACTTGCTATTGTATTGTGTCGTATACTCTACTCAAGCAAATACTTCAAATTGGTGTTGTCAAGCTTGGATTTAGTAAAAACTTTGAAAAGGATCATCAACTTAAGAAATTGGAAAAATTGGAAAAAAAAAACAATAAAAACTAGTCACATTAAAAAAAAAATGCAAAATATATTATTCTTTTTCATTTAAGTCTAAATATAAACTAACATCATCCAATACTCATGTTGCCATGAAAGACTCATTGAGAGTGATTAAACTCCAACTTTGCCCCTTCAAAACAAGAAAGAACATTTATCTCCTTTCCTCTCAAAAGCACACAACAATGATGAGAAATGGAAACCTTACAAGGGAAATTTGCCTTGATAAACGTTTTTTTTTTCAAAAATCTCATAAATTCTTCAAAATCTCAACAAAAGCATTAATTTTTAATGGCAAGAATTCAACAACCAAGAAAACTTGAAAGACTTGTAACTTTGATGAAAATTTATCAAAATTTGTTTTCAAAATTATACATAAAGACATAAAATTATATTATATCAATGGTTATAACTATGTCATCACAATTCCAACATGACACTATCAAAATTAGTTTAGTTTTATCATTATATGACTAAAAAAAAAATTCAACACAAAAGATAGGTTTCTTTAAGCAAATAATAGCCACTAAATAATACAACATTAATAATAATATATCTCAAATTATATACTATTAAAATTAAGCATTCCTCGTAAACAGAAATATGTCAATCTTTATCATAGTTACCAAGGATGATTAAATTGGGTCAAATAATTCAAAAATGATTATTTAATCGAATTAATTGATTTGAGTTGCATTTGGATCAAACCAACGACACATACAAGTTTGTAGTCATTAGTTAGTCATTATGAACTTCAAGATCCATCACATGTTGACACTTGAGTTCAACAAGCTCTGATGCATTCCCAATGCAAGGTCAAGTCCATCCCTAATCACCGCCACCTTCATCCCAACAAATTTTACCATCCTATCCCAACACCATAGGCACACCCTAACCCTGGGCCTAGGCACCAAGAAATCCAAGATTGTGATCTTCATCTTTGAGTTGGAGCATCCCAATTATGAGTGGGAAGTGTGTGGCCATGTGAGATATCCATAGGCGAGGTTGGTCATCATGAAGCTCATATGTGATCTCTTCGGGTGTGAGATGGTACACTTCAATTTTAGAAAAAGTTGTCTTATCTTTTACATATATGTTGACACTACATTGGATTTGACAAGATCAAAGCCTTAAAACCTAAAATCCTAAATTTTGAAAAAAAATGCATTTTTTAATATTAGTGAGATGGATACTGTGAATTTTTTCCATACTAAATCTTTTTCATTCCATTGTTTTATGTATCATAAAAAAAATAAGTTCAAATTCGAACTTGATAATTATGGTTAATATATGTTAATCATTAAAAAATAGAAAAGTAACCTTACTTCAAGGACTCTTTATAGAATTTAGTCTATTTATTTTGAGTAGCTATTTTTCCATTCAACATGAATGTTTATGGCACATTAACTTATTAAGTATTGGCAAACATGGGATGACATTTACACTTGTTATTTTATTGTTTCTTATACTTTACTCAAGCAAATACTTCAAATCGGTGTTGTCAAGATTGGATTTGGTAAAAACTTAGAAAATGATCATCAACTTAAGAAATCGGAAAATTGAAAAATAAAAACTAAACAAATAAAAAAAATACAGAATATATTATTATTTTTCATTTAAGTTTAAGTTTAAATATAAACTAACATCATCTAATACTTATGTTGCCATGAAAGACTCATTGAGAATGATTAAACTTCAACTTTGCTCCTTCAAAACAAGAAAGAAGGTTTATCTTCTTTCCTCTCAAAAGCACACAACAATGATGAAAAATGAGAACCCTACAAGAAAAAATTGCCTTAATATGTTTTAATAGGCATTTTTTGTTTGTGGAATTTTTCAAAAATCTCCCAAATTCTTTAAAATCTCAACCACAAAAAATTAATTTTTAACGACAAGAATTCAACAACCAAAAAAAGTTTATCAAAGTTTATTTTCAAAATTCTACATAAAAGACATAAAATTCCATCTTTCATTATAATAAGAGATGGAATTTGACAGAAAATTTGCCGTCAAATACAATTTAAAAAAAAATCACCGTAACAGTCATAAATCATAAATCTTTGCTAAAACTCTCAAAACCGGTAATATTTATCTTTGCTAAAAACTCTCAAAACCGGTAATATATTTGTAAAAAATGTCAGACTTCTTTGTTTTGAAATTCCCACCCAAATTTTGATGAATAAAATATATGAAGATGGATCGCTTATGTTTTGCAAATGGATCGCTTAGCAAGACAAAGTTTCAATATTTAATCTGGGTTTGGTTAACTGTTTATAATATTTTAAAAAGCTAAACGATATTTTAAAATGCCAATTTATAATATTTTAAAAAGCTAAACGATATTTTAAAATGCCAATTTATAATATTTTAAAAGGCTAAACGATATTTTAAAATACCAAATGATGTCGAAACAAAATTACAAAAAATTAGTTCAAAAGATTTAAAAAATATGCAAGGCCCTTTTACATTTCCCTTTTATTAATCCTGAAATATGTATATGTATGAACACAACCTAGACCATGAAGACATTTAAAAACTCCTCTCATTGTTTGGCAACATTGAGATCAAACTGATGTGGACTGCTTATCATTACAATGAAAACATTGAGATCAAATCGATGAAGATTGCTTATCAGGAAATGATAAATGATGGGACCTGTTTTTTTTGTGGACATGTCAAAATCACACAATGTATCTATATTTGGTATTCCATTACAAATTGATCAATTATATTTTGTGAATATTATGACCTAAATTTTTTTTCTAATTAAAAAATAATAATATAAATATAAGATAAATGCACACATTACAACAACGTTTTAAGGACATTACAACGATACTTTTAAGGAGAACCCTCTTGGGGAAGAAACTCCAATTCTTTTTTCAACCTAAGAAGTTGTTGACCATCTAATGTTTACATATACAATATGCACAACCTCTAGGATTCCACATCCAAAGCATTGCATTTGCAATGCTGGACACTCTTTGGAATCAAAATCGAAGCCTTCCATTCCTCAAGGAAAATCCTCCTTTTATTCGTCAATTGTGATCCCTTAATTAGCTTTCCCAATGAATACTGAATCAGTCAATTCTCTAACCATCTAAACTTAACTCCATCCTATAGTCCACCTTTTTATAGGCCATCTCCAAGACTTGGTGATTAACCACTCGCCTTCTTGTTTTCCAGTTACATAACAATTTGATTCCCCTTGGTTGATCTGTAAACTATTGTGGATATTCCATTGGAATAGTTCGTCACAACAGACCTTACAAGTTTCTGCAATCTATGATTATGCAGGGATTTACTTAAGATTCAGATTTAATGTTACTAGCTTAATCCATGAAAAGATTGAAATAGTTGAAACTGAAATGAAAGAAGCTAAGAAAATAACACACCATCCAGATACTTAACACAAGATATATCTTGGGAAAACCCAATACAAAAAAACCTAGCTAGAAGGTGAGGCATGTGCTTTGTTCTTTTTTCTTCTCAATTATGAAATGCAAATACAAATAAAGGGGCACTCACTATCGAGTTGCTATGGACATTGTGGCCTAAATCACTACTACAAGATCTTCTACTTCCTCTACTATGCTTCAACATCCCATTCCAAATGCTCTGCTCAACTATGGAATAATAAACTATACAATGAGAATGGAACCCCTTCCTTTCCTAGCGACTCAGTATTTAATATGGTGTGATAATCGTTTAGCCTTTAGGGGTAGGGTTTTTGCATGCCTCAACTCCAATTGGGGTTAGAGTTTTGGACCTTCTAGAATATTCTTGAAAGTCCACACGTGACTAGCTCTGCATGTGTGAGTAATATCATTTAATGTGACATCCACTATATATCACGGTGGTCAACAAGATAGGTCAACTTCAGGAGGCATAATTGTTGTGTATGAACTCTGATTAAAGTGATCTTCGCACCATTTGAAATCTCTTGATGTGTAGAACAACTTTGGCAGGTTGGGAACTTTATTCGCAAAGTTTTGACCCTAAAAATGATTGTTTAGGGCCTCAAAATGACTTCGGAAGGTTCTAGACCCCAAATCACCAAAGTGAGACTTACGCCTAAAATGGACCCTACAAATCAATAGCTCCAATTTTTTCATCCAGAAAGTACCAAAATAGATGATAAATTATATAATGATCCATTTCAGATTATCGGTAACCGATGCCCATTGTATAGTGAACAAGCCACCTAATCAACAAATGCCACATAGACAAACCTCTAGCTAACCCATGTCTTTAACTAACACGGTGTCGTTGACAAGGCCTCCCCTTCTATAGCCAATCCACATCAATTCAATCATTCAACCCCGCTATCCAAGTTCCTAGTGACGTGGCATCTAAGAGATGTTATTGGGTCAAACCCATCGCATACAAAAACCCTATTAGAAACATTGTTTTTCGCACACGTTTCTCATTTCTTGGCAAGTAACACATTTCTCAAGAAACCTCTTGTGTTTTCAACGAAACATGAGAATTCTTCTAGAAATTGTTGTTTTTGTTGGTTTTAATTTCACCAAAACATGCATATTGCTTCCAAAAATCATTTCCATTGATGCCATCATTTTAGATAAAACTTGCACATTTTGAAGAAACGACACTAGCACTACCTACAATTCTAAAAAAACATATTAAAAAATAAATAAAGAGATTTACTAAGACCAAACACATGAACCTAAACTTTGTCCACAAGCCACACTCTTTATATACCCCCAACCAATACATCTTTCATACAAAAAAAACCCTATTTTTATTAGATATCCCCTATTTTTACTAGATACTCATTTTTATACCCCCCAATACCTATAAACCCCCCATTGTGAGATGTCCACTTGAAATTTAGGAAAGGTTGTATTACCTTTTATGCACATAAGTCAGAAGGAAAAATTGGACTCGCCAGGGCCAATGCCTCGAAGCTTAACAACATAAATTTTGAACAAAGTGCATATCCTTTAGTGTCGCTGAGATGCATAGTGCCAAAGTTTTTGTTGTACTTGATCAGGTCAAATTCGAATTCAAACTTGGTAACTATGGTTCATATATGTCAAAGCTTATATCTTGGTCATAAAAATGGGAAAGTGGCCTTGCCTCAAGGACTCTTTGTACAATTTAGTCTATCTATGTCGACTTTTTCATNTGAACCTAAACTTTGTCCACAAGCCACACTCTTTATATACCCCCAACCAATACATCTTTCATACAAAAAAAACCCTATTTTTATTAGATATCCCCTATTTTTACTAGATACTCATTTTTATACCCCCCAATACCTATAAACCCCCCATTGTGAGATGTCCACTTGAAATTTAGGAAAGGTTGTATTACCTTTTATGCACATAAGTCAGAAGGAAAAATTGGACTCGCCAGGGCCAATGCCTCGAAGCTTAACAACATAAATTTTGAACAAAGTGCATATCCTTTAGTGTCGCTGAGATGCATAGTGCCAAAGTTTTTGTTGTACTTGATCAGGTCAAATTCGAATTCAAACTTGGTAACTATGGTTCATATATGTCAAAGCTTATATCTTGGTCATAAAAATGGGAAAGTGGCCTTGCCTCAAGGACTCTTTGTACAATTTAGTCTATCTATGTCGACTTTTTCATCCAACATGAAGGTTCATGTCACATGAAAAAATAGTGTTGACAAAAATGGGGATGACATTTACACTTGTTGTTTTATCGTATCTTATACTCTTCTATTCAAGCAAATACTTCAAAACATTGTTGTAAAAGTCCAATTTGGAAAAAACTTGATCATAGTCATCAAGTCAAGAAATTGAATTTTTTGTTTTAACATAGCTTCTTCTTATGACGATGAGGCTAATGTGCACAGATTTAGCTTTACGAGGGAGCCATTAACACCATTCAATTATGTTGCCTTCATCTAAGCAATCGGGAGTGGAGGTTATCTATTCCACCAAAGTCGCCCAGGACTTGCACCAGGCCCCAACTGTTGTTGTGGGCACTAGCGCGCATCCACAAGCATGAGCACAAGAATTGGCATGTCACTTGGTAGGACTTGAAACCTAGTGGAGGCTATCTTAGCAACCCACTTTCAATGACTTGACAAGCCACCATTGACTGGATATTGAAAAACTTGGGAAAACAGTAGCAGAAAAATCTACAAGCATAAAAAAATGCAAAATATAATCAATTTTTTCATTTAAATTTAACCATACACTAAGATCAACATTAAATAATCGCATTGCCACAAACAACTAGGTGAGACTGATTAATATCCAGCTTTATGCAGCTTTGCCCCTTCGTAACATTAAGGAACATTCCTCTCCTCTCCTCTTGAAATCACGCAACAATGGTGAGATATGAAGAAATGAGAAAGCATGCAGGGAAAACTCGCCTAATAGGCATTCTTTTCATTCGACAATATCTTTAAAAAAACTCACAAAAATAGACAAAATCACAAGTTTTTATTTTTAATGGCAAAAACTCAGCAGCCAAGAAATCTTGGAAAATTCCCAAGTTTAGCAAGGAATTGCCTGGTTCTGGCTGCAAAGTTCTGCACAAAGACATAAAAGTAGATTATATCCCTTCAAAGTTATGCACAAGGACATAAAAGTAAATTATATCACTTGCCATGGTTATGTTATTTGCAATTCAACAGGATACTCTCAGAAATAGTTGACTTTTATAGCTGTACATCTACATAAAAGGTTTAACCCAAAAGAGGTGGGTTTCTCTTTGTTATGTACAATTTTCTTCCATCATCGGACATCTTCATCAAGTTCGACTCAAATTGCTTGAATCTTACCCTTATATCCAGCCAAGTAGACTTTCCATAGTTTTAATACAAATTGGAAATTATATAATTTCAGAGAAGCATTAGTTTTCAATAGAATGGTTGCCAAAATTTGTAATGCGTTTGATTTAACCCACACTTACGCAATATCTGACCATTGATTGCTTGTGTTTGCATAGAATGTAGTCCCCAAGGAGGATAAATATTCAATATTTAATCTAGTTTTGGTTCAGCTTGAATGATATTTTAAAAACCTAAAAGATGTCATCAAAACAGAAAAGCTGTTCAAAAGATGGCCAAAAAAAACTTCAAGGCCCTTTCATTATCCAAGAAATAGGAATATGGGTGTTAAAAATACTGTAACATAAAGACATTTAAAAACTCTTTCCACCGTTGGAAATATTAATGTACACCTTGATATCAAATTGGTTAAGACTAAAGAGTGTATCCACTTTTCAACATGGTATCAAAGCTAGGCACTGCTGTTGATTGGCGGTGGCTAGAAGGCCTGAGTGAAAGTGTGACTTGAGGGGAGTGTTGGACGTGGCAATCCACGCCTTGATATCGAACCAGTAAAGGCGCCATTCATAAAAGGGGCACTTATCTCAGTGGTAGAGTAGCACATCAGCCAGGGGCAGGTCCTGGGTTTGATTCCTAGCCTATGCAATCTTTGACATCAGAAACGTGATAACACTTTTAATTTCCAACTAATCCTCTCTTAAGATTTTGTTGTATTGACCAGTAAGCTTACTTCTGGGCTAGAAATTTGATAATGATTCCACTAAAAGCCTTGAAAATTCGAAGGCCTATAATCCTCATTTAGAATCTTCAAGCCCCTTTTTTCTGCAAACTATTGAACAGTCTATTAAATTTGTCTGCAATACCTACTGAAAGAGCTTTTTACATCATTTATGAATATTAGCCGGAGTTTCTTCTTAATGTAAAAGACTTTGGATGCACGTGACTTTTTGGGATGGCAAACTGGAAAAGCTGTAGAGTTTTGAAAAGGATATTCTAAGAACTCAATGAAATAACTTGCCCACTTGTCAACTAAATCTAATTCAACAGTGTGCAGGATGCAATGTTGCACTTATCCTTATCGGAAATTTATTGCCGGGGGTCCAAAATTGAAATTATCGGCAATATCAGGGAAAATATTGGGAAACTTCAAAAAATACAAAAATAATCATTTTTTTTCAATTTTTTAAACTTCTAAAGCAACATCAACATCAAGCAAACACATAGTCACATAAATATGAAAATAAAACTGCAATATAAGATGTCAAGTGGTCCATCAAACATCGATGCTGAAATATGATATCTATCCTGAGTCATAATTCCTGATAGGATAATACAAAATAACATCAAAACAAAAATAAATGTATCTCGTGAGATGATCATCATGAGGCATCTAGATACTCGGACTCGGATTGACTCAGACCAAACTGATTTCAATGGCTCAGTTTACTAAAAATTACATAAATATTAAATTTTAATGAAAAAATTATATTTTAAAGATTTCAAACCATGATTCCAAAAAATTATTGAAATTTTCAAAGAAAGCATTATGAATGAATGAGCAAGAACATTTAAATGACAAGCAATGTTCCACCATCACTTATATTAGGATCCTCATCATTAGTATCACCCTTTGCCTCTTGTCTAACCTTTGTCTCTACCTCGATCCTCTAGGGACATCAGTCAACACCACCCTATTTTGATGAAACTGCCTAATTCAAGCCTTATAATATGGTACGAAAAGTTTAACACACAAGGTAATCAATGATTTTGGTTTGAGTGAAGGGTACATTTTTTCCAAGGCCGTGACAAAATAGTTCAACAATCAATACCACCAATATCAAGGTACATAACGGGCTTGGTTCTTTTGATTAAATACCAATCCCATACCCTCATACGTGATAGAATCCAATGAAAATATTGCAATCCTACCAATCCTAAAATCCTGAAGACTCTAAGTCTATTGAATTTTGAATGGGATATGAAATTGTACTTTCTCCATATGAAGTCTGATGAGGTTGGAACCACTCTCAAACATCCTGAAACAATTAATGGTAATGTTAAAAATTTAAGTAAAAAGATAAAAAGGTAACACTGGTAACATTACCATTAATTGGGGTTCGAGTTTGAAAACACTGGTTCAATCCCCTAACTCACTTTTGCAAAATGAGGGTTAAAAAGACCAAAAATTTGATTATAAGGTGATATTGATGCAGCAGGGCGATAATTTCCAAATCATCACGATAATTACTGAAATTATTGCGATAATTTCAAATTATCGCAATTATCGTGATAAATACCAGTGATATTATTGTCGAGTTGGGTTTTGGCGATAATATCGTGGTAATTCCGATATTATCATGATACGTGCAACATTGGTATGATGTGCTCTTATTGGTATGTAAACACAAGAAGACGGGTTCCAAAAAGCCAGCAAACAGAAATTCAAAGACTGCAACAACCTTTTATGTATTGAGGTGCCAACAGCTTCTGCTCTGACATAGCGATATTGGCATCCCTTAGGGCAGAAGAACATTCCTCATATAGATGACCCTCCAGGATGGGGAGGGAAACCTAACAGAAAAAATCTAAATGAACGAGGAACACTGTGTTGTAGTGAGAAAAATCCATGAACATGGAAAAAATTTGTTGAGAATATCTTGGAAAACATGCCCAAGTATTTCAAGATTTGTCCTCAGAATTCTGCTAATATCTTCCATTACAATGAAAGATGATTTTCACTTAGTCATCGATCTCCTCAATCTCTTTATTGTTGATATGTAGATCCAAGAGTTACTAGAGATCTACGTTCTACATACTCCCAAGTTACATGACCAATATAATGAAAACAATGCAAGAGATGATATTCATAACAATCTACAGAGTAGTTGAAGCAGCCATCAAATTAGCATATACTTCATATCGAATCCAGTGTTCCGGTCACCAGTGTCGATCACCAACCGCCTATATAGATCTTATCAATAAGCTATCTCAATTGCCCAAATGTACCATAATAAGAAAGATCATATATCAATGTTCCACCAAGACTCTGGGACGGGGGGACGCGAGTGCGGGGAGACGTACAAGGGGGACGTG
>SNQJ01S0017888.1:86277-121517 GCA_010110895.2 Picea sitchensis | reverse complement strand
CACATGACCGAGGATCAAGACAAATTCATCAGTTTGAAGAGAAAGAGTGGCAATGTTGCATTTGGAGATGACTCATCTGCCAAAATACTTGGAGAATGTGTAGTAGATATTGGAACCAAAAATGTAAAAGAAAAGAATGTCCTATTGGTTGAAGACTTGAAGCATAATCTACTCAGTGTTAGTAAAATGTGCGATCAAGGATACACTCTTACGTTTGACTCCCGAAAATGTAAAATCAGAGAAAATAACTCAGGAAGATTGCTTGTAACTGCAACAAGAAAACTGAACAACATATACATCCTAGACATGAAGAATAGAGAGAAGATATAAGCCACACAAAAGGATTTCAAGGAAGAAAAAGTCTCAAAGACCAAAAAAAAGGATGAAGTATTATTGAGTGCCACATGTTCAGGGGGAGCAGCCCCAAAGAAGAGAGTTACCTTTTGTCATTAAACTCAAGGGGAGTAGTGCTACCCTTTTCCATTGATGTCAAAGGGGGAGATGAATTGGGATCATGATGACAGGGGGAGGATGAGTGTTTCCATCAATGACAAAGGAGGATATTGTTGGAAGATTGGTTGTTGTCATTGATGTCAACCCTAGTCATTGGTTTTGGACCGCAAGATTGATGAAGGTATTTGGACATGAAGGACAATGTAAATGTAGAAACAAAACCCATGGATGGATAGTATACATCATGTTGTTTCCAGTGGTAAGTGGAATTTCACGTGGATCCTCATGGTTTAGGAGAAATGAATTTTTGAAGTTGACAAAGTGAATTGAAGAAGGAAGTACATGTAGGCCCTAAAGATAATTAAAGAAAATAATTACAAAATAAGAAAGTGTCAGGTCAACCCTAATGTTAAAATGAAGTGACATAAATGGTATAAATAAATATCATTATATATTCATTTGATGCACAATTCAAATTTCATAGGAAATCAAAAGTAAAGAAGGACAGATTTCAAGGGAGGATGAAGTCTTTTGGTGATGTGTTCTAAGGTATGTTATTTATAGGTCATCTTACCATTTTCTCTATAAATTTTTTTATAGAATGATTCATATGGTGAAGTTTCTATGGTATTGAGAAGACATATCAAGGTACCCGAGGTAAAATTTTCAACTCTTTGTTCTCTATAATTATGGAGATACACTCTGTGGAAGAAAGGGTTTTTGACCAATCCTGAAGCTAGTCAATAAACAAGTGTTTCGGGTAAAACAATCATAACTTCTTCATAGATAATCCAAATGAAGTGGGACAAATTTCATTGGAAATAGTACGAAATTTAGTTTGTTTTGTGTGAGTTTCAAAATCTGATGTTAAATATTGAGCACAGAGCATTCTATACAAGTTCGCTCTCCTGAATAATCCAAAATTGAATAAAGTCTACCATTCTTTCTATAACTTCTTTTTGGGGAGGATTCAAGGAGTGAAACTTGGAGGGGTTTTAGAGAATACATTGAGTAATATTATATATAGGATCAGAGTATTCCAAGAATTGAATAATTACATAAGTTGAAGAAGTCTCGGGAAGCATTATCAGGCTCTATGTGATGGTTGGTTTATGGTGATGATTTAATGTAAAGTCTTATTATCTCTCATATATTATTGGGTGGAAGGAAGGGAGAAGGATGGAGAGGTCAAACCTCTCTTAATATTGGAGGATTGTATCTTCATCTTGAATGTTTATCCCTCCCTTTATATTTGGAGGTTGTAGCTACCTTTGGAAGTCATTACTTCCCTTGAACAATAACTATTGATTATTTCTCATATATTGTGCATGGTGTATTGGTGTAAATATTATACTATTGTTCATTTCCCATTGGATATAATTGAATGGTTTAAGTATAAGTTGAAAATGGTTTTAAATCATACTTGATACCGATTCACCCCCCTCTTTGTATCAACATTATCCATCAAACAAACTTGGGTCCATTACCCAAACCCGGGTTCTCCAACTTCTCATGGCCATAAGTCTCTAACCGTGAGGAATTATGTGACGTTCCACATACCAACGGAAATGGAATGACATATAATATCCATATAAAATATTCTTGCCTTCAAATATATTAGAAATCATACCATTATACATGAAACAACCTTAGGTCCATTACCTAAACCTTTGTGCTACCAGAATTTGCTATCGAGATTTCTCCAAGGGTTTAAATCAATCACTAAGGGTTGAAATCAATATACAATATCTCTCTCCAATGGTTGACATCAATGGCAACCAAAAATCCATACCAAATATCCATCAACCTAAGCCAATTGTCTGACAATCTCCCCCTTTGGCATTGATGGCAACACCAACATTGATGGAAACACTTAGTCATGATAACATTCATTCATATACTCTAACCAACACATTTGTTCTTACTAAATTTGGATCTTTTATGAAGAATTTATGACGTTTTTACCCGAAACACCCGTTTTAGACTAGTTTTAGGACTAGCCACAAATCCTATTTTCCACGGAGTGTAACCCCTAAAATAAAAATACCCACAAGATGAAATTTCTACCACATATACTTGGATATGTTTTCTCAACGACCTCCCAATTTTACGGTCCGAATCATTCTAGAAAAAAAGTTATTGAGAAAATGGTGACATGACCTGTAAATAACATACCTTAGAAAGCATCATCAAAAGAATTTATCCTCCTTTGAATTTCGGCCTTCTTTACTTCACCTTCCCTCCGAAATTAGGCTTAGATATCCTTTGGTTACCTCAGTCACTTTTAGATATTCAATATGCTCAAGTGTGATTAAAATGAGAGAGCTTTGCCTCTTATTTATACTTTCATGTAGCTTCCTCAAGGGGTTACCTTTTAACCATCTTAACCCACTTTCCTTATTTTAGGGTTAACCCACTTCTAACCACTTGTCAACTTAGTAATTTCTCCATTAACTTTATTATTTAAATAATTTATTTTTTATTCACTTTGACTTATAGTACACTCATCACTTCACTTTATTATTTACCTTCTAAAATCTCTTAAACCACTTTGACTACTTTGACCTTTTGGGGCTTCTAGATGACTCATGAGGGTTCTCCAACTTCACATGGCCATAACTCTCTAACCATGAGGAGTTATGTGATGTTCCACATACCATTGGAAATGGCATGACATGTACTATCCATCTAGAATAGTATTACCTACAAATATATCAAAAATCATACCATTATCCATCAAACAATCTTGGGTCCATTACACAAACCTTTGTGCTACCAGAATTCACTACCTTTTCATATGATAAATGTATTCCCCTTTGTCATCAATGGAAAATGTATCTTTCCATATGGGGCTGCTCCCCCTAACTAAACTATCCTTGGGGATACTCCCCCTGACTGAACTCTTCCTGGAACTGATCCCCCAACCTGAATTGTCCTCTTTATGGTTCTTCCTCATGTAAATCTAAGACATATAAGATAAGGATTCAAAAACATTCATTTTGGAGTAGAAATTACTCTGAGTCTCTGGAGAAAATATTTGAAGGTTTCCCTTGGAAGCGATTTTGTAAATATGTCTGCCACTTGTTCTTTTGTGCCCACATATTCAACTCTGATGTTCCTCTCTGCAAAATATTCTCATAGAAAGTGATACTTTATTGGAATGTGCTTCGTCTTTGAGTGCATCACCGGGTTATTTGAGATACTGATGGCACTTGTATTATCACAATAGATTGGAATCAACTCATCATACTCAACCTATATATCTATCAGAGTTTGTTTCATCCATAGAACCTATGTACAACATGATGTTGCTGCAATATACTCTGCCTCGGCTGTAGATAATGATATTGACGATTGTTTCTTGCTTAGCCATGATACTAAACACTTACCCAGGTAGAATGTTGCTCCATTGGTGCTTCATTGGTCATCAATGAAACCTGCCCAATATGCATATGTGTAGGAAATAAGTGATATATCCTTTTCTTTTGGATACCATAATCAAAACTCTTATGTTCCTTTGAGATATATGGAAATCCTCTTCACTGCTACGACATGTGTGTCCTTCGGTGTTGCTTGAAATTGTGCCACTTGTCCAACTGCCTGCATTACATCTAGTGATCCGGATTTTATGAGCAGAATGAAATGGCTATAGATTATTACCAGATGCTTAACACAGAATAACAGGGATACAATAAAACTGGTTTTCTATTCAATAAGGAAATAAGCTGAAACTGTAAAATGCAGTAGAAAACAAATTTGATGGAATGGTGGTGGCTTATCTCAGAGAAGAGATGTGACGGTTGCACTCATTCGCAAGAAGATGATTACAATGAGGCTCTCAAGGCCTTTTTACAATAATAATGAGTTTCAAAAACTCTAAACATCCAAAAACTTAACCCTAGGAGATGAAGCACCAAAAGTCATGTGGGCCCTATTTGGGTAATTCGGTACATCAACTTCCTGGGGTCGTAACTTTTGCATACGATATCCATTTTAGGCATATGATGGCCCATTGGAAATATATATCCGAGGAATACAATAGTTGCACAAAATTTCATCATGAAATTTTACAACCACAACATACCCCAAAAAACATCGTTTAGGGCCTCAAAACGGCTTCGGAAGTTCAGGACCGGAAAACTGCTAAAAATAGT
This sequence comes from Picea sitchensis, assembly GCA_010110895.2. Taxonomy (NCBI): domain Eukaryota; kingdom Viridiplantae; phylum Streptophyta; class Pinopsida; order Pinales; family Pinaceae; genus Picea; species Picea sitchensis. The sequence goes on along the minus strand of SNQJ01S0017888.1, from coordinate 116,910 downwards.
AAATTATCAAAATTGCTAGAAAGTTGTTTTGAGCCAGCTGGAAAAGGTGGGTGGCCACTGATATCCACCTAGATCAATCCTCCCTCCTTAGGAAGCAATGGTCTCCATTGTGTTGAGTTCCCCCATAAGATGAGGAAATTTCTACTGAATTTGGCCTCGGGTGAGCCACTTGCCTTGGTGCAGGAACTACCCTACTTTGATGACTCAATAAAGATGGATCCTTTGTTGTCGAGTGCCCTTGATATGTGTGTCCATAATCTGATCACTGGATTCCTTTTTTATGCAATCGGGGTTGAGCTTTGTTGGTGTCAGTTGTTCTGCTACGTCTGAAGTGTCCAATAATGGTGGGAAATAAGGCCGAAGGAGGTCCACATTGAACATTGGGTGCAGGCCAAGGAAAGGAGGAATGTTGAGGTCAAAAGCATTATTCCCCACAGCCTTAGTGATGGTTTTCGACCCATAACGAAGTGGGTGAAGCTTCCTATGGGGTCCTGTAAGGCATTCTTTCTGCAAGTGCAACCAAACTTTCTCGCCCACCTAAAACTTATGTAGAACCTGATGTTGATCATGGCGTTGCTTGTACTTGTCATTGGACATCTGTAGGATATCCTGAACCTATCGGCGGATGTGCTAGATCCTCTCAATGAACCAAGTAGGTTTGTCAGGCTCAGTTGGAGCAGGAGAGGAGTCGGTCGAGGTGACCGCAAGGGGAAGTGCAACATCTATGGGACCCAATGGTTGGAATCCCAACCCCACCTGAAAGGGGTTGTGGCCAATTGAGCTATGCAGGGATCGGTTGTAGCTATGTTGGACATAGGGAAGACTCTCATCCCATGTGTGAGGGTTCTTGGAATTATACATGCGCAGGATATGCACGATCATTCAATTTACGACCTCGGTTTGGCCATCTGTCTGGGGGTGGAAGGCCATATATTTGGTGAGCTTGGTGTCCAACATTGACGAGAGGATTGACCAGAATGTGTTGAGAAATTGAATGTATCAATCTGAGACAATGGTTTGTAGGATTCCAAAATGTACCCAAAATCGTTCAAAGAAGAGCTTGGCAGTGGCTTCTGCTGTGATGCTCTTCTTATAGGAAACCATAATTACCATATTAGAAAAGTGATCAACAACCAAAAAAACACAGTCATTTCCCTGCTTGGTGGATGGGAGGCCTGACATGTAGTCCATTGAGATGGATTCCCATGGACTTTCAGTAGTCGGAAGAGGGGTGTACAAGCCCTGTTTCTTAGTGGTTGGTTTTGCAATAGCGCAGGCAGTGCAAGACCTGATATACTTGTTGACCTCCTGTCGAAGTTTAGGCCAGTATAAATGTTTTTGTAGCATCACCACTTTCGTTTCGATGCCTAAGTGTCCTGCCACCTGACTGTAGTGGGCTTCCCAGATCATCTTTGCTCGCTTGCTTGATGGAACACAAATATGGCCCAGATGACACAACAACCCATCCTGAAGATGTAAATTATCGACCACTACCTTTGCACCCAACATTTGGTAGGTGGTGGTGAAGTCTGGGTCTGTCTCATAGAGTCAGGGCCATCCAAAGGTCTCATGGCAGCAAGAGTCTAGCACTGTGGTGAGTGCCACGACTGTTGGTTTGCTGAGACAATCAACGACACGGTTGGTGCTTCTTGTTTTATAATTGATGTTGAGGTGGAATTGGTGCAAGTATGTGGACCACTTTTGATGGCGGTCATTCTGCAATTTTTCTTGTGTTTGCATGAACTGCAGTGGCTTATGATCAGTGTGGATGACTGTCTCCCTCCCAAGAATGTAATGTCTCCACTGGCGGCAGGATTGCACAATGGAGTAAATTTATTTGTCATAAGTAGGGTACTTACAGACAACATATGATAGTGTCTCACTATGATAGGCCACGGGGTGGCCGTGCTGTGTGAGAATGGCACCCACGACATAGTCTGAAGCATCAGTCTCAATCTCAAAGGGTTGTTGCAGGGCTGGTAGTGAAAGTACTGGGGCTGAGCACAAGAGCTTCTTCAAATCATCGAATGCTTATTGTTGGGGCTGGACCCATGCAAATTTCTCCTTACCACCACCCTTGGTTATTTGGCTGAGGGCCCATGCAATATGGGAGAATCCCAACACAAAACTGCGGTAGAAATTGGCAAGGCCCAAGAAGCTCCGAAGCTCTGTGAGTGTGGTTGGGGCTGGCCAATCACAGATGACTTGGATCTTGGCTGGATCCACATGTATGCAATGTTGATCAATGATGTAGCCTAGGTAATGGACCTTGTCCATGCCAAAGGATCATTTTTCCAAGTTTGTATATAGCTTGTGTTGCTGCAGGGTGTGCAGAACCTGCTGAATATGCTGCAAGTGTTTGGACCAAGTCTTGCTGTAAATGAGAATGTCATCCAGATACACCACTACAAAATTATTGGTGAATGGTCACATGATATCGTCCATCATCCTCATGAAAGTGGATGGATCATTTGTCAGATGAAAGGGCATGACCAACCATTCAAAAAGGCCTTCCTTTGACTTGAAGGTGGTCTTCCATACATTTGTTTGTTCGATCGAGACCTGGTGGTAGCCAGACTTCAAATAAATCTTACTGAAGTATTTCTCCCCCATGAGTTTATCAAGGAGGTCGTCGATTTGGGGAATCGGGTACCAGTTTCTGACTGTGATTTTATTCAGAGCCCGATAATCAATGAAAAGTCACCAGGTAGGTGAGGAGAAGATATCTGAGTATTCTTCCACGACCTTATCTACTTGCTTCTCCTGTGTGGAGAGGTCGGCCGCAAAGACCCTGGATGTGGCTATGATTTTTCTCTCATTCTGAGAGTGAATCACGAAGAAGACAAACTTCCCTGTCTGAGAGATGACCTTCCTGCATTGCTTAGCAAAGATCAAGGAAATAGCACTAGGTGGGACAACCTCGGGTATCCTGTATAATTTCTTGTTCAAAGTAATAATAACACTACGAGGCCTAGACTCATATACAACATGACGTTTTCATAAATAAGGTTGGCCTAAAAGAACATCACAAAATTCGATAGGAGAAACATCACACAATACCTCGTCTTTGAAGGGCTTGATGACGTACGACATGCGACACTGTTGGTTGACGCAGAGATCGGTTCCTTGGTAGAGCCATCCAATGGTGTAGGGTTGTGGGTGTGACGTTGTCGGCAAGGCCAACCTCTTGACGAACTCTGCTGAGATGAGGTTCTTCTGGCTACAACTATCAACGATGAAGTGTAGCGGGGTGCCTTTTACCCACATCTGTGAATGGAACAAGCGCTTTCCTTCTTCTGGCTCGATTGGTTCACCATGCTGAAGCTTGGTGGTAGAAAATGTAGCATTGGGTTCTGCATCAATGATCCATATTCCCCTTTCTGGTTCTAACTCAGAGTCAAAACCCGCATATGATTAAGAGGCTTTCACTTTCGCCACCAACATCTGCTTTGAGTGGCATTCAATAGTGTTATGCCAAGGGCTCTTATGGAAGTCGCACCACTTCCTGGTATCTTTCTTTGTCTCTCTGGTGTCCTTCTTTTCTTGCGGCTTGAACTGGTTTTCCTGATACTGTCCATATTTTCTCTGTCCTTTGTTCTGTGGGTTGGGGCCGCCCTTTCTTGGATTTTGTTGTGCGGGGTTCCTCGACCAAAATTGTCGCGTCTTTTGTTTGAGCTTCTGCTCAATTTTGATGGCATATCGGTAGGCCGCGCCCAAGGATGAGATGTCAAGAAATTCCATTTCAGTTTGGATGTATCTATGCAAAGCACCATGATACTTGAGCACCATATTTCACTCTAAATCTTTGATACCTATCTTGTTGCACAAGGTATGGAAGATATTTTTGAAATCTGGCACTGCTTGGTCTCTTTGTTGCTGCAGTGTGGTCCATTTGGTATACAAGTTGTCATCACTTCCGAAAGGGTAGTATTGTTCTTAATAACATCCCTAAAGGATTCCCAGATGGTTGTGACTATAAATAATGAGGTTTCCTTTGTTTCCTTTTTCTCACAGAAAGTTTCCCACCAATCTTTGACATGGGGAACGCCTTTGAGGAGCTTAAAAGTAATCTTTTCTCTATTCGAAAAGTTATGGACAGAAAAATACCCTTCTAGTAGATTCAACCACTTGTCTACAACATCTGCGTCTATCTGACCTTCAAATATAGGAATATCGAAGTTTATTTGTACCTTGAACGGGGCAGTGCCTCCGCTCGAAGAAGATGCGTCGCCTGTTGGTAGTCGCCGAAGGATTTGTGCGAAATTATCCATCATCTCGTTCCTCTGTTGCATGAGGGATTCCTCAATAAATAGTTTGAAAGGATCTCCTGTCTCATCATATTTATTTTATCCTTCCATGATAGGTTGCTTGGGTGTGCGAGATATTTTTTCCTCAAGAGAAACAAGCTCGAGACCCAACTCTTTGTACTCCGACCTCGTTGGGGACATGCATTAAGATGACAAGGAGAAGACAGCTCTGATACCACTGATCTAGATTTTATGAGCAAAATGAAATGATTATAGATTATTACAAGATGCTTAACACAGAATAACAGAGATACAATAAAACTGGTTTTCTATTCAATAAGGAAATAAGATGAAACTGTAAAATGCAGCGGAAAACAAACTTGTTGGAATGGTGGTGGCTTATCTCTAAGAAGAGATGTGACGGTTGCACTCATTCATAAGAATATGATTACAATGAGGCTCTCAAGGAATTTTTACAATAAACAGGAGTTTTAAAAACCCTAAACATCCAAAAACCTAACCCTAGGAGATGAAGCGCCAAAAGTCATGTGGGCCCCATTTGGGTAAGTCGGTTCATCAACTTCTCGGGGTCGTAACTTTTGCATACGGTCTCCGTTTTAGGTGTATGATAGTCCATTGGAAAGATATATCCGAGGACTACAAAAATTGCACAAAATTTAACAATGAAAATTTTTAATCACAACATACCCCAAAAAATGTCATTTAGGGCCTCAAAACGGCTTCAGAAGTTTAGGACCTGAAAAATGCTAAAAATAGTAAATTATCAAAATTGCTAGAAAGCTATTTTGAGCCAGCTGGAAAAGATGGGTGGCCACCGATATCCACTTGGATCATATGGTATGGATTCTATCACATATTTTAAGCTGCCAATCATTGACTTGTATTGCCTCTAGTCTGTAGTCTTTTAATCATCATCTTTGCTCAACTTGCAACTAGTTTGCATAGGAGTGGTAACTGGTTTGAAATATTCCATTCCAAACATCTTTAGAATTTATCTGATATACTTAGTTTGAGAAATAAAAATTCCTTGGTTTTTTTGACATATTTGAAGACCGAGAAAAAAGGATAGTTCTCCGAGTAATGACATTTCAAATTCATTCTGCATATCCTTTGCAAATTTTTGGCTTAACCTGTCATCATTGCTTCCAAAATAATATCATCAACATAAACTTCAATTAATAAAATACTATCTTGAGTTACCTTGATGTAGAGGTTGTTGTCTACACTTCATTTTTTGAACCCTTCCCGTTGTAGATATTTATCCAGTCTAAAGTACCATGCTCTAGGATATTGTTTTAGACCATACAATGCCTTCTTTAATTTACACACATAATCTATGTTCTATGACAACTGAAATCCTTCTGGTTGTTCAATGTGGACTTCTTCTTCAAGTTCCTCATTCAAAAAAGATGATTTTACATCCATCTGATATACTTTAATATTCTTGGAGCAAACATAAGCTTAAAGCAATTGGATTACTTCCATTCTGGCAACTGGGGAAAATGTCTCTTCAAAGTCGATTCCTTCAACCCGTGTCTATCCTTTACATACCAATCTAGCTTTGTTGCTGGTAACATGTCCATATTCATTCAATTTATTTTGAATACCCACTTTGTGCCAATCACATTCTTATTCTTTGGTCTTGGAACCAATTCCCAAGTGTCATTCTTCTCTATTTGATCCAATTCTTCATCCATGACCTTATTCCAAAATTCATCCTTGCTAGCCTCTTCAAAATAGTTTGGTTCAATTGTAGATAAGAGTTCTAGGTGTGTTTGTTCTGGTGAACAGATTCTTCTTCTAGTCTCAACTCCTGCATCTTTTTTTCTGATAATATGATATGAAGGATGATTATTCTGTACTCGTTTTCTAGGTGTCTTTGGAGGAACTTCTTGAAATTTCTCTTCTACTTCTATCTGATCCTCTTCATCTTCCCCTTCTACTTATTCTTCATCTTCTGCTTCTTCTTCATAAATCTGTTGTAATATACCAGATATAAAATGTATGCAGAACATAAATAAAATGCTAGAAATGGAAGGATAACAACAATATAACATGAACATTCACCACAATAGCACTGAAATGATAAGAGAATAATAACATAAATAGCACTTTGAATCTGAAAGAAATGTTCATGGACCTCTTCGAGGGGGAAACCTCTAGTTGAGCAGAGCTCTATTACAATAATATCCAAGCTATGGGTCTCATACCCTCGACTCCTATTTATACTAAAAAGAAGCATCTAGAGGAAGATCCTTCTAGAAGTGGAAGCTTCTATTAGGTCTTCTTACATCCACCTTATTCTATTTTATTGAAATGCCTTATTACATCTGAATATATTGTTCTACCTATGTGTAGGTTAGGACCCTAACATGTCTTCCCCCTTAAAAACAACCTTGTCTTGAAGGCTTGAGATGAGGAAATTGTTGCAGAATGGTAGCTGGTTCCCAAGTGGCATCTGCTGGAGTTGTATTTTTCCGCTGGACTAGAACTTCCTTGATGGTTCTTTGATGTAGGCGACGTTCACGCTGGTCCAAAATTGCTTCTGGCTGTAGCCAAATGGATCCTTCTTCAGCTAACTCTGGAAGGTTGGCTTGAATTTGGCACTTAGCTCCAATCACCTTATTCAAGAATGAAACATGAAAAACAAGATGTAGCTTTGAATGGCAAGGCAAAGATAATTGATAGAATACTTGTCCCACATGATTGAGAATGGTATAAGGACCACAAAATTTTGGCTCTAGTTTCTGACAATGCTCGGCCTTGAGGGAAGTTTGCTTGTAAGGTTGCAGTCGAAGAAACACCTAATCCCCTTCTACAAAATGACATTTAGAGCGACCTTGATCTGCTTGTTGCTTCATGCGATTCTATGCCATGACCAAATTCTCTTTGAGTGTATGGAGAATAGCCTCTCGAGCTGTAAGTGTTAGGTCAATTGCTTGGACCTTCGAGGCACCTGGTAAGTATGAGATAATTGAAGGTGGCTTATGTCCATATACTTATTCAAAAGGAGTCATGCATGTAGTTGTATGGTATGAAGTGTTGTACCACCTTTCATCTAGGGGTAACCATTGAGCCCATTGATTTTGATTTTCTGAGGAAAAACACCTCAAATATGTTTCCAAGAACTTGTTTACAACATCCGTTTGGCCATGAGTTTGGGGATGATAAGCTGTGCTCAGATGCAATTCGGTGCCTTGTATCTTGAACAGTTCTTGACAAAAATTGCTTGTGAAAGTTGGGTCGCGATCAGAAACAATAGAGTGTGGCATGCCATGAAGCTTGAAGACCTGATCCATGAACATTTGAGCCACCATGGATGTTGTAAATGGGTGTTGAAGGGCACATAAATGAACATACTTGGAAAGGCAATCAACAACCACCATGATGACTGATTTATTTCCTGATTTGGGTAAGCCAGTAATAATTTCCATAGAGATATCCTTCCAAATAGCAAGTGGAATCAGGAGTAGTTGTAGTGTGCCTAGAGATTTGACTATTTTTCCCTTGTTGTGTTGACATACATCACATTCAGCAACAAAATTATGAATGTCCTGTTTCATACCATCTCGGAAAAAGGAACGTTTGACCCTGTCATCGGTTTTGGTGAACCCGAAGTTCCCTGTTGTGGGTGTAGCATGAAGCTCAGAAAGTACCGTGGATTTAAGCTTTGATTGTTTACTTAAATACAAATGACCTTTGTATTGAAGTTCATCATGGAGCAAAGAGTACCCTGGGGAAGCTGGAGCATTGGACTACAATTTTTGGATCAGCTGCGAACTTTTGGGATCTTGTAGACATTCCTGGCGAATGGCTTGGAGCCAACATGGGACAATGAGTGAAAGAGAAAAAAGGGATCCTTCATGTTCATATTTGCGGGAAATGGCATCCGCAACCACATTGTCTTTGCCTTTATTATAAATTATCTCATAATCATATCCAAAGATCTTAGTCACCCATTTTTGTTGTTATGGGGAGGAAATGCGTTGTTCCATAAAATACTTGAGGCTTTGATGGTCTGTCTTAATTTGGAAACGTTTCCCCAATAGATAAGGGTGCCACAGATCAATTGCATGAAAAATATCCAATATTTCCTTTTCATAGATGGATTTTCCCAGATTTCTTTCAGATAGTTGCTTGCTGGTAAAGGCCAAAGGTCGACCATCTTGCATAAGGACAACACCAATTCCTTTCCCTAAGGAATCACATTCCAACACAAAGGTCTTTGTGAAATCGGGAAGGGAGAGGACTGGAGTGGTGCACATGGCCATCTTCAAGGTTTGAAAAGCTTGAGCAGCGGCTGGAGTCCAAGTGAAAGAGTTCTTTTTGAGGAGAGCAGTGAGAGGTGCTGCAATCTTCCCATAATTCTTAACAAACTTGCGATAATACCCTGTTAAGCCCATAAATCCATGCAATCTCTTAAGAGTCTTCGGGTGAGGCCAGTCTTGCATAGCTTCAATCTTTTTAGGATCCACCCTGACACCATCATTTCCAACCAGATGACCCAAGTATTCTACTTCCAAGGTGCCAAAAACACATTTAGACTGTTTCAGAAAACGTTGGTGCTAAGAGAGTAGATGGATTACTCGATCCACATGAGAAAGATGGCTTGTCCAAGTTTTTCTATAGATGAGTATATCATCAAAGAAAACTAATACAAAATGGAGGATAAAAGGATGAAAGACAGGATTAATGAGGCTTTGGAAGGTGGAGGGGGAATTACACAAGACAAAGGGCATAACCAAAAACTCATAGTGGCCCTCATGAGCTCTAAAGGTAGTCTTGGGAATGTGTACCTCTTTCATACGTATCTGGTGGTAGCCCAATCGAAGATCCAGTTTAGTGAAGAATTGGGCACCACTCAATTCATCCAGGAGGTCATCAATGACAGGAATGGGGAATTTGTCTTTGATGGTAAGTTTTTTGAGGACACGAAAGTCAGGACACATTCTCCAAGAACCTTATTTATTTAGTTCCATGACCACATGAGAAGAGTAGGGGCTCGTACTAGGGCGGATAACACCTGCATTAAGGAGTTCCTGGACCATTTTCTCAATTTCATTTTTTTGGGAAAAGGGGTGATGATACAGATGGATATTGGGAGGAAGGCTTCCAGGTACAAGGGGAATGGAATGATCATGAACACCACGGGAAGGACAGATTCCTTGGGGAGTGGAAAAGACCAATTGATGTTTAGAAAGAATGGCTTGGAGGTCTTGCAGGACCGAGGGTGTCTCTGTTGCTGGTATGGCATAGAGTTGGGCGATAACACCATAATGAACTTTTTTGAGTAGCGTTTCCATGCGATGGGAACTAATGATCTTAGGTGAACCGGAGGTGATGCCTTGGAACTTATATTGGTGTCCCTCTTGGTCAAATTGCATGGTTAAGTCTTTAAAATCTGTGAGAATGGGACCCAAAGTCCTTAGCTAGTCTACACCCAACACAATGTCACAACCTCCCATGTCGATAGAAAACATATGGGATTTCAGGTGGTAGTCACCAATTTGGAGACGCACAATTTCACAATGCCCTCCACATTTAATGGAACCACAATTGGCAATCATGATTTGGAAATTATTGACGACATGGATGTAGCAATGAGTTTCTTGGGCAATGCGGCGAAGAATAAAATTATGGGTGTTGCCAATATCAACCAGAATAATGACCTTCCGATGCTTGATACAACTGATTAGCTTGAGGATTTGGGGAGCGGAGAATCTAGTTCAAGCATTAAGGGAAATGATCGGTTCTACTTTGGGAGGGTTTGAGGGAGGGGTTATGTCAGTGGATTCAGGTGACTCAGACACAAGGGGAGTTTCTACATCCTCTTACAAAATATCCTTGGAGATGGCCATAAAATGATTTTGTTCTTTACACTTGTGGCTCGGGAAATATTTATCATCATAGTTATAACAAAGGCCTTTGAGTTGGCATTCAACCATTTCATCCCTGGTCAATTTTTGGATCTTTAGTGGACCAGAGGGAGTAGTGGGATTTACTAGTTTAGGGTGAGAGATAACGAAGGGTTTTCGTTTTTGAGAGGATACCACCTGTTGTGCTTCTTTATCTCTTTTAGTATCCTCCACCCAACTCTGAGGCCAAGCCATGAGGAAATGGGCCTGAATCTCACCCTTGAGGACAATGATAAAACACTCTCAGAAAAAGGCATCAGACATTCCCTCTGTTCTAAAAGCCAGGCGGTCAAAGTCAGCTATAAAGTCTTCCACTGTTCCTAATTGTTTCAACTTTGTAAAATGACCCAAATGGTTGGTTTCAGTGTCAAACCATTCATAAATCTCTTCCACAAAGTGTGTCCAAGCAATATACCCTCGACGAGAAGTTTTTCTCCATTGCTACCATTTCCACCATTCTTGATCTAGGTGGAGAACACCATACCAGAGTTTGGCCAACTCATTTGTAATGTCGTATAAAGAGAAATAATGTTCCATTTGGGTTACTCAACTAGTGGGGTCCGAGCCATCAAATTTGGTCACATCCACCCATGGAAGGTGTAGGTCACGTTGAAAGTGATGGTTTTGAAAGTTATTGGAATGAGAGGAATGGTCACCTTCAGGATGTAGAGGTGAGGAAGAGGAAGGGTTATCTGTAGGGATATGAAGTTTGGTGCAAAGTGATGAAAAGAATGATTCAAGTTGGGTGGTGAGGTCTTGTTTGATTTCCTCCATTGAGGACTACATGGTGGTATTGATGCAACATTGGCACTGAGTTGTTTCACTTCTTGTTGGGTTTCAATGATACCAGATTGCAAGGTGTTGAAGCGATCTTCCAAGTCTTGGCTATAGGTATGGTCCATGAGGATGGGGGAACTAAAAAGGAGCGGGTGGGGTAAAAATTTTTGCCGAAAAATTATATGGATGAATGTGATAAGGGCGAAGAGATGAATCCAATGGAATAGGTCTCAAATAATGGTGAAAAAAATTCCAGGTTTTTTTTTTTTTTTTTTACACCTGCGGAGTTATACTCCAGTATGAAGAATATTGTAGAGAGGAAATGCCCAAATGCCTAACCATAAAGAAATGTGTATTTACTTGGCAACCTGAACATATTTGCACAACAATAGATCTTTTCTATTTTAATTTGTTTATGTTTCTGTCCCCAAGGGTTAGGTATTAAAGGGTTCTACAGACACAGGTTTGCCCTATGCTCTAGATCTCTGATATATGTGCAGGTTCCAACAGTAGTACTCGGACCAATATCTCAGGGCACTAACTAAGGAGTATATACCATACCCTTAGCCGTACTACCCAACTACCCAGGTACTAGAGAGTATCTTCCCAAGTGTTGTTCTTGGTGACACTATAGTAGTTAGGCGACCGATCGGTTTATCTAAAGAGGGATTGAGGTAATCTAGGATGATTCATACATAGGTGTTGTCTGATGCACTACCACTCGAAGGGGTACCAACAGAGGTTACAAGGGTGGACAACAGATGTGCGCTTAAGTACCACTTGTATTTCCTGCGTGTATGAATCCCTCAACCACAGGTTTATGCACGTAACGACAGATCTATGTGGCTTAAAGACGCCGGAATACGTCTCTACCCTGAAAAAAAAATTAATTCACACTTTCTGTTGAGGAAAGTGCTCTGGTACCACTTGTAATATACTAGATATAAAATGTATACAGAACAGAAATAAAATGTTGTAAATGGAAGAATAACAACAATATAACCAAAGCATTCACCACAATAGCACTGAAATGATAAGAGAATAATAACAAAAATAACACCTTGAATCTGAAAGCAATGTTCACAGGCCTCTTCGAGGGGGAAACCTCTAGTTGAGAAGAGCTCTATTATAATAATATCCAATCTAGGTTTCTCATACCCTCAACTCCTATTTATACTAAAAAGAATCATCTAGAGGAAGATCCTTCTAGAAGAAGAAGATTCTATTAGGTCTTCTTACATCCACCTTATTCTATTTTATTGAAAGGCCTTATTAATATTGACCTTTATTACATCCGAATATATTGTTCTACCTATGTGTAGGTTAGGACCCTCACAATTGTTCCATTGATTCATTTTCTTCTTCCTTTAATTCTCGTCCACTTATTTCATCAATTGTTACATTGATGCTTTCCACAATTGTTTTTAACCTCAGATTGTAACACTTGTATGCTTTCCTTGTACTTGAGTAACCAACAAGTAATCCTTTGTCCACACAAGAGTCAAACTTTACCATTATTCCATCTTCTCTTTTGATGTAGCATTTTCTTCCAAATACTATGAAGTGCTTCACATTTGTTGGTCTTCCTTTCCATAGCTCGTAGGGATTCTTTTCAGTGTTGTTTCTGAGCATTACTCTGTTTTGAATGTGAACCAATGTATACACTGCATGTGTCCAAAATATATATTTCAATCTGGAATCCATTAACATTGTTAGATTCATTTCCTATACTGTCACGTTCTTTCTTTCAACAACTCCATTCTGTTGAGGTGTCCTAGAAACATAGAATTTCCTTTTTATTCCATGCCTGTTGCAGTAGTCCATAAATTCATTTGAAGTGAAATATCCTCCATTATCATATTTCAAACATTTGATTTTTGAATCCATTTCATTTTCAACCATTTCCTTGTAGACCTTGAAGTTTTCAAAATCTTATGACTTATTCCTGAGAAATAAAATTGTAGTCATTCTTGTATAATCATCAACTAACAACATAAAATATTTCTCACATTTTAAACCCTTTTTTGTAGTTGGTCCAACTAGATCAATATGCACAATTTCCAGTGGTCTTGTCGTTGAATATTCCTTTGATTTAAACCTCGTATTTGTTTGCTTTCCTTGTTGACAATGCTTGCATAAAGTGTTGGTTGGTTTCATAATTTGGGGAATTTCTCTAACTGCTTATTTTTTTCCAACTTTGACAAAGTTATCAAAGTGTATGTGACCCATTATTCTGTTCCATAGCCAACTTTAATCTTCCTTTCCTAGACAACAATTTTCATTTCCAATTTCACTTAATACATATATGTTGCTTGAAGTTCTGGCTTCTGTTGCAATATATTTTCTTTAACCTTCTTTTCTTATCTCTCACTTTTGTGAATCTAAAGTAAATTTATGACCTTGGTCACACATTTGACTCACACTTAGAAGATTATGTTTCATATCTTCTACTAGTAGAATATTTTCTACCTTGGTATTCTTGTTTCCAATTCCGACTGTGCCTTTTCCAATGATTTTAGCTGAATCATCATTTTCGAAGGAGACTGATCCATCTCTTTCCTTTATTAATATAAGAAACCTATATTAATCACCTGTCATGTGTTTTGAATAGCCACTATCAACATAACAACCAAGTTTCTTATGCTTAGCTTGTAGAGAGAGTGTGCATTCTTCATTGCTATACTGATTCTACTTTCTTATCCATGTTCTCTTATGAGGTTCCTGTCTGTGACTGTTGTTGTTATGTTGTGGTTCTCTAGGAGGAACTGTCATTCTATAATATTTGGCCATATGTCCAAAGTTGTTACACTTGTAGCATTCCACTTCAATGCTCGATGATTCAAACATGTTGTAACTTATTCTTTGTGTTTCATTGGGCCTTCTTAGATAACCCTTTTGGGTATGACTTTCAAAGTTGTTTATGTTCCTGTTGTTAGCTTTTCAATTCATAGCTTTATGTTCAAAATTATTACATGCATAACATAAAACAAAAAATATTGTTTGATACCTGGGAGTTGAATATCTTCTTAAAGGAGTTTCTCTTCTGAATCCTTCTTCTTCCTGAGGCCTATCTATCAGTCGTTGATTATGAAATATGAATATTCTCGGTGGATGAGTGTCCTTGTAATGTTCTTTGTAGGTATTCATATCCCCTTTGATTGTTTCTGCATAGATTTTTTGATATGTTTCTTGTTTTGTTGTTTTGGAGCTTGGTTGCATTTATGTTTGATTGTATACAAGTCTGGACTTGTCATGATGAGGATTTTGATTGCTGATAATTTTATCCAAAACTTTTGAGTTGTTCTGCATATTTTTCTCTTTAAGATCCTTTCTTAATGTGACAATCTTTGCTTCCAAATTTACAATGATCCTGTCTCTTTCTTATAGTTGTTCTTTGAGTACTTCTTCAATTCTTTTATCTTCTTCTATTTGAACCTTCAAATTTGTGATCATTTGTTCTAGTTCCCGAGTGTCTTCTTTCTTGTCTAGTTCCGCTTGTAGCTTCTTGTTTTTCTTGTTTTATCTTCTTATAACTTCTATGGCACACAACAATTCTTCTCGGTAGTCAACTTCTGCCTCTTCATATTCTTCTTTAGTGTCTTCTTTATCAGAGTCTTCTACTACCATGAATAGAACTCTTTCTGTCTCATTGTCACTGACTTCATCTTCATTTGATGAGGAGATCTCTTCTTTGGTGCATAAGTTTTTCTTGAAATATTTCTTTGTGGTTCTTTTTCCTTTATATGTTTGCTTGATATTTGAGTAATCTTCATCATTCCTCTTATTTTTCTTATGAGGAAATTTGTTAGCAAAATGACCAATACCATCACAATTAAAAAAAATCAATGGAAACTTACCTTTATATCTATCGTTGGTTCCTTTGTTCAATATTTTGACAAAGTTGGCCATTTTTTCATCATCTTATGAGATGTCACTGCTGCTGCTATGTTCTTTTTCATTTTTCTTACCCTTTTTCTTTGACCTTTTGGATGCTTCTAAAGATGCTTCTTTTATAACTAGATTTTCCTATTCAGTTCTCATTTCATATGCTGTGAATATTCCATGTAGTTTGTCCATGCTTATTGAGTCTAGATATGCTCTTTATTATAGTGTTGATATCTTAGGATCAAATATCATAGGAAGAGATCTTAATAACTTTTGAACAATTATAGACTCTTTAATTTCTTCTCCCAATCCTATGATTGCATTTACTATTTCATCGACTCGTAAGAAGTAAGCTGCAATATTCTCGTCTTCCTTCATTTTTAGTTGTTCGAACTGACCTTTGTAAGCTTGAATCTTTGCTTCTTTGACTTTTGAATCTCCTTCATAAATATTTTGAAGCTTCTCCCAAATCTCTTTAGTGGATTTAAAATGTATAACTTTGGTGTATACTGATTCACAAAGACTATTCAGAAGTGCATTTGTGGCTTTGGAATTATTTTGCCCGCGTTTTATTTCTCTTTCATTTGTTGACGAAATTGTTGTTTCTTTGTATCCATCTACAACAGATTCCCAAATTTCAAATCCCTGTGCCTGTATAAATGTTTTCATCCTTCTTCTCCAAAATGAATATTTCTATCCATCAAACTGTTGTATTCCATTTTTATACATGTTGTTTCTCTCCATGATCTACCTTTCAGTGGTTAAACTGATTTGTGAAGGAACCTGCTTTGATTTCTCCAACTTCTCATGGCCATAACTCTCTAACTGTGAGGAGTTATGTGATGTTCCACATACCACCAGAAATAGAATGACATGTACTATCTATCTAGAGTATTATTACCTTCAAATATATTAAAACTCATACCATTATACATTAAACAAACTTGGGTCCATTACCCAAACCTTTGTGCTACCGGAATTCACTACCGAACTTTCTCCAAGGGTTGAAATCGATCACCAAGGGTTGACACAATATACAATATCACTCTCCAATGGTTGACGTCAATGAAAACCAACAATCAAAACCAACTGTCCATCAACCTAAGACAACTGTTTGACATTCCCCCCCTTGACATTGATGGCAACACCAACATTGATGGAAACACTTAGTCATGATAAAATTCATGCTTATACTCCTCATCAATGTTTCTATATCTCCCTCTTTGACATTAATGGCAAAGGGTATCTCCCTTTGGGGCTGATCCCCCTGAATGAAATCTCCTTGGGGCTTCTCCCCCTGTCTACATGCCTTTGATTTTTCTTTGTGTTTATAAGTCTCTGATTACTCTCTCTCCCTTCATATGAATAATATCTCCCCCTTTGAAAAAGGGTATCACTCTAAAGTCATATCACTCATTCTTCCCTTGTGACAATCACTCCCCTTGGAAACATGCTTCTATGCTCTCTCTCCAAGAATTTACCTTTTCATATGATAAATATCTCCCCCTTTGTTATCAATGACAAATGTATCTTTCCATCTTGGGCTGCTCCCCCTAACTGAACTGTCCTTGGGGACACTCCCCTTGACTGAACTCTTCCTGAAACTAATCTTCCAACCTGAAATTTCCTCTTTATGATGCTTCCTCATGTATATCTAATACATATAAGATAAGCATTCAGAAGCATTCATTTTGGAGTATACATTACTCGGAGTCTCTGGCGAAGATACTCAAAGGCTTCTCGTGGAAGTAGTTTTGTAAACATGTCTGCCACTTGTTCTTTTGTTCCCACATATTCAACTCTAATGTTCTTCTTTGCAACCTGTTCCCGTAAAAAGTGATACTTGATTGGAATGTGCTTCGTTTTGGAGTGAATCAATGGGTTCTTTGAGATACTGATGGCACTTGTATGTAATATACCAGATATAAAATGTATGCAGATCTGAAATAAAATGCTGCGAATGGCAGAATAACAAAAATATAACCATAACATTCACCACAATAACACTAAAATGATATAAGAATAAAAATAGAAATAACACTTTGAATCTAAAAGCAATGTTCATGGGCCTATTCGAGGGGGAAACCTTCAGTTGAGAAGAGATCTATTACAATAATATCCAAGCTAGGGTTCTCATACCCTCGACTCCTATTTATACTAAAAAGAAACATCTAGAGGAAGATCCTTCTAGAAGCAGATGCTTCTATTAGGTCTTCTTACATCCGCCTTATTCTATTTTATTGAAAGGCCTTATTAATATTGACCTTCATTACATCTGAATATATTGTTCTACGTATGTGTGGGTTAGGACCCTAACATGTTCGCCCCCTTAAAAATAACCTTCTTTTCAAGGTTTGAGATGAGGAAATTGTTGCAGAATGGTAGCTTGTTCCCAAGTGGCATCTGCTGGAGTTGTATCTTTCCCCTGTAATAACACTTCCTTGATGGTTCTCTAACATAGGCGATGCTCACGCTGGTCCAAAACTGCTTCTGGTTGTAGCCAAATGGATCCTTCTTCAGCTAACTCTGGAAGGTTGGTTTGAATTTGGCACTTAGATCCAATCACCTTCTTTAAGCATGAAACATGAAAAACATGATGTAGCTTCGAATTGTTGGGCAAAGATAACTGATAGGTGAATTTTCCCACACGCTTGAGTATGGTATAAGGACCATAAAATTTTGGCACTAGCTTATGACAATGCTCGGCCTTGAGGGAAGTTTTCTTGTAAGGTTGAAGTCGAAGAAACACCTGATCCTCTTCTGCAAATTGACATTCATAGCGACCTTGATCTGCTTGTCGCTTCATGCAATTTTGTGCCATGAACAAATTCTCTTTGAGGGTAGGGAGAATAGCCTCTCGAGTTGTAAGTGTTAGGTCAACCGCCTGGACCTTCGAGGCACCCAGTAAGTATGAGAGAACTGAAGGTGGTTTCTATCCATATATCGCTTCAAAAGGAATAATGAGTGTAGCTATATGGTATAAAGTGTTGTACCACAATTTAGTTAGGGGTAACCATTGAGCCCACTGATTTCTCTTTTCTGAGGAAAAACACCTAAAATATGCTTCCAAACACTTGTTGACAACTTCCATTTAGCCATCAGTCTGGGGATGATAAGTTGTGCTGAGATGCAATTTGGTGCCTTGAATCTTGAACATTTCTTGCCAAAAATTGCTTGTGAAAGTTGGGTCACGATTAGAAACAATAGAGTGAGGCATGCCATGAAGCTTGAAGATATGATCCATGAATATTTGAGCCACCGTGGATGATGTAAACGGGTGTTGAAGGGCACATAAATGAGCATACTTGGAAAGGCGATCAACAACCACCATGATGACAGATTTATTTCCTGATTTGGGTAAGTCGGTAATAAAATCCATAGAGATATCCTTCCAAATAGCAGGTGGAATCGGGAGAGGTTGTAGTGTGCCCGATGATTTGACTGTTTCTCCCTTTTTTTGTTGAAACACATCACATTCAACTACAAAATTATGAATGTCCTATTTCATACCATCCTAGAAAAAGGAACATTTGACCCTGTCATAGGTTTTGGTGAACCTGGAGTGCCCTGTTGTGGGTGTAGCATGAAGCTCAGAAATTACTGTGGATTTAAGCTTTGATTTTTTACTTAAATACAAACGACCTTTGTATCGAAGTTCCTTATGGAGACAAGAGCACCCTGGGGAAGCTGGAGCCTTGGACTGCAATTGGTGGATCAATTGCGAACTTTTGGGATCTTGTAGCCATTCCTGGCGAACGTCTTGGAGCCAATCTGGTACAATGAATGAAAGATAAAAAAAAGATCCTTCATCTTCATATTTTCAGAAAAGTGCATCCACAACCACATTGTCTTTTCCTTTCTTATAAATGATCTCATAATCATATCCAAATAGTTTAGTCACCTATTTTTGTTGTTCTGGGGAGGAAATGCATTTTTCCAGAAAATACTTGAGGATTTGATGGTCTATCTTAACTTGGAAATGTTTCCCCAATAGATAAGGATGCCATAGATCCATGTCATGAAGAATATCCAACATTTCGTTTTCATAGATGGATTTTCCCATATTTATTTTAGATAGTTGCTTGTTGGTAAAGGCCAAAGGTCGACCCTCTTGCATAAGGACAACACCAATTCCTTTCCCTGAGGCATCACATTCCAACACAAAGGTCTTTGTGAAATCAGGAAGGATGAGGACTGGAGTGGTGCACATGGCCATATTGAAGGTCTGAAAAGATTGAGCAGCGGTTGGAGTCCAGGTGAAATATTTCTTTTTGAGGAGAGCAGTGAGAGGTGCTGCAATCTTCCCATAATTCTTAACAAACTTGCGATAATATCCTGTTAAGCCTAGAAATCCATGCAATCTCTTAAGAGTCTTTGGGTGAGGCCAGTATTGCATAGATTAAATCTTTTTAGGATCCACCCTGACTCCATCTTTTCCAACCATATGACCCATGTATTCTACTTCTGAGGTGCCAAAAGCACATTTAGACTGTTTCAGGAAAAGTTGGTGCTGAGAGAGTAGATGGAGAACTCGATCCACATGAGCAAGATGGTCTGTCCAGGTTTTTCTATAGATGAGGATGTCATCAAAGAAAACTAAGATAAAATGGCAGAGAAAAGGACATAAGACATGATTCATGAGGCTTTGGAAGGTGGAGGTGGCATTACACAAGCTAAAGGGCATGACCAAAATCTCATAGTGGCCCTCATGAGTTCTAAAGGCAGTCTTGGGAATGTATGCCTCTTTCATACGTATCTGGTGGTAGCTCGAACGAAGATCCAGTTTAGTGAAGAATTAGGCGCCACTCAATTCATCCAGGACGTCATCAATGACATGAATGGGGAATTTGTCTTTGATGGTAAGTTTGTTAAGGGAAGGGAAGTCAGGACACATTCACCAAGAACCTTCTTTCTTTAGGACCATGACCACATGAGATGAGTAGGGGATCATAGTAGGGCAGATAATGCCTGCATTAAGGAGTTCCTGGACCATTTTCTTAGTTTCATTTTTTTGGGAAAAGGGGTGACGATACGGATGGATATTGGGAGGAAGGCTTCTGGGTACAAGGGGAATCAAATGATCATGAATACCATGGGAAGGAGGGAGGCCTTGGGGAGTGGAAAATACCAATTGATGTTTAGAAAGGATGTATTGGAGGTCTTGCGGTACCAAGGGTGTCTCTGTTGCTTGTATGGCATGGATTTGGGCGATAACACCAGAATGACCCTTTTTGAGAAGCTTGTCCATGTGATGGGAACTAATGATCTCAGGTGAATCGAAGGTGATTCCTTGGAACTTATATTGGTGGCCCTTCTGGTCAAATTGCATGGTTAAGTTTTTAAAATCCATGAGAATGGGACCCAAAGTCCTTAGCGAGTCGTCACCCAACACAATGTCACAACCTCCCATGTCAATAGCAAACATATGGGATTTCAGGTGGTAGTCACCAATTTGGAGACACACATTTTCACAATGCCCTCCACATTTCATGGAACCACCATTGGCAATCATGATTTGGAAATTATTGACGGCATGGATGTAGCAATGAGTTTCTTGGGCAATGTGATGATGAATAAAATTATGGGTGCTACCACTATCAACCAGAATGATGACCTTCTGATGCTTGATGTAATTGATTATCTTAAGGGTTTGGGGAGCGAAGAAGCCGGCGAGAGCATTGAGGGAAATGACCGCATCTACTTCGGGAGGGTCTGAGGGAGGGGTTATGTCAGTGGATTCAGGTGAATCAGACATAGAGGGAGTTTCTTCATCTTGTTCAGAAATCTTCTCGGAGATGGCCATAAAAAGATTTTGTTCTTTACACTTGTGGCCCGATAAATATTTGTCATCACAGTTATAACAAAGGCCTTTGAGTTGGCGTTCATCCATTTCATCCTTGGTCAATTTTTGGATCTTTAGTGGAGCAGAGGGAGTAGTGGGATTTATTGGTTTAGGGCAAGGAATAAAGAATGGTTTGTGGTTTTGAGCAGATACAACCTGTTGTACTTCTTTATCTCTTTTGGTAGCCTCCACCCAACTCTCAGGCCGAGCCATGAGGACATGGGCCTGAATTTCATCTTTGAGGCCACTGATAAAACACTCTCTGAAAAAGGCATCGGACATGCCCTCTGTTCTAAAAGCCAGGTGCCCAAAGGCAACTATAAATTCTTCCACTATTCCCAATTGTTTTAGCTTTGTCAAATAGCCCAAATGGTTGGTGTCAGTGTCAAAGTGTTCATAAGGCTCTGGCACAAAGTGTGTCCAAGTAATATACCCTTGACGAGAAGTTTTTCTCCATTGCCACCATTGCCAACGTTCTTGATCTAGATGGAGAACACCATACCAGAGTTTGGCCAAGTCATTTGTAATGCCGTATAAAGAGAAGTAATGTTCCATTTGGGTTACCCAACCAGTGGGGTCCGAGCCATCAAATTTGGTCACATCCACCTGCAGAAGGCGTAGGTCATGTTGAAAGTGATGGTTTTGAAAGGTATGGGAATGAGAGGAATGGTCACCTTCAGTATGTGTAGGTGAGGAAGAGGAAGGGTTATCTATAGGGATATTTAGTTTGGTGTAGAGTGCCGAAAATACTGATTGAATTTGTGTGGTGAGGTCTTGCTTGATTTCCCCCACTAAGGACTGCATTGTTGTATTGATGGTGGCAACATTGGCACTGAGTTGTTTCACTTCTTTTTGGGTTTCAATGAGACCAGATTGCAAGGTTTTGAAGAAAGATTCCAAGTCTTGGCTACGAGTATGGGCCATGAGGATGAGGAAACTGAAAAGGGGCGAGCGGGGTAAAAACTTTTTCTCGAAAAAATGAATGGATGAATGTGATAAGGGCGAAGAGATGAATCCAATGGAATAGGTCTCAAATAATGGTGAAAAAATTTCCAGACTCCGATCTGAAGAATACTACAGAGAGGAAATGCCCAAATTCTTAACTAGAAAGAAATGTGTATTTACTTGGCAACCCGAACACAGTTGCGTGGAAATATATCTTGTCTATTTTAATTTGTTTATGTTTCTGTCCCCCAAGGGTTAGGTATTCAAGGGTTCTACAGACAAGGGTTTTCCCTGTGCTATAGCTCTCTGATATATGTGTGGGGTCCAATAGTAGTACTCGACCCAATATCTCAGGGCACTAACTAAGGAGGATAGACCATACCCTTAGCTGTACTACCCGACTACCCAGGTACTAGAGAGTATCTTCCCAAGTGTTGTTCTCAGTGACACTATAGCAGTCAAGAGGCCGCTAGGTTTATCTAAAGAGGGCTTTAGGTAATCTAGGTCAATCCATACACATGTGTTGTCTTATGCACTACCACTCGAAGGGGTACCAACAGGGGTTACAAGGGTGGCCAACAGATGTGCACTTAAGTACCACTTGTATTTCCTACATGTATGAATCCCTCAACCGTGGGTTTATGCGCGTAATGATAGATCTTTGTGGCTTAAAGATGTCGGAATATGTCTCTACCCTGAAAAAAAATTAACCCACACTTTCTACCGAGGAAATTTATCTGATACCACTTGTAATATACTAGATATAAAATGTATGCAGAACTGAAATAAAATGCTAGTAATGGAAGAATAACAACAATATAACCAGAACATTCACCACAATAACACTGAAATGATATAAGAATAACAACAGAAATAACACTTTGAATCTAAAAGCAATGTTCACGGGCCTCTTCGAGGGGGAAACCTCCAGTTGAGTAGAGATCTATTACAATAATATCCAAGCTAGGGTTCTCATATCCTCGACTCCCATTTATACTAAAAAGAAGCATCTGGAGGAAGATCCTTCTAGAAGCGAAAGATTCTATTAGGTCTTCTTACATCCGCCTTATTTTATTTTATTGAAAGGCCTTATTAATATTGACCTTTATTACATCTGAATATATTGTTCTACCTATGTGCGAGTTAGGACCCTAACATTGTATTATCAAAATAGATTGGAATTGGATCATCATACTCAACCTGTTTATCTGTCAGAGTTTGTTTCATCGATAGAACTTGTGTACAACATGTTTCTGCTACAATATACTCTTCCTTAACTGTAGATAAGGATATTGATGATTGTTTCTTGCTTAAACATAATACTGAACACTCACCCAAGTAGAATGTTTATCCACTGGTGCTTCGTCAGTCATCAATGCATCCTGCCAAATCTGCATCTGTGTAGGCAATACGTGACAGATCCTTTCCTTTTGGATACCATAATCCAAACTCTTATGTTCCATTGAGATATCTAAAAATCCTTTTCACTACTAATACATGAGATTCATTTGGTGATGCTTGAAATAGTGCCACATGTCCGACCGCCTACATTACATCTGGTTTGGATGTTGTCACATATATTAAGCTACCAATCATTGACCTGTATTGCCTTCGATATGTATAATTTGAATCATCATCTTTGCTCAATTTGCAACTGGTTTGCATAGGAGTGGTAACTATTTTACAATCTTCCATTCCGAACCTATTTAGCATTTCTCTTATATATTTAGTTTGAGAAACAAAAAATCCTTGGTTTCTTTGACATATCTAAAGACCCAGAAAGAAGGATAGTTCTCCCAGTAATGAAATTTCAAATTCATTTTGCATATCCTTTGCAAATTTTTGTCTTAATCCTATCACTAGTACTTCCAAAAACAATATTATCAACATAAATTTCAATTAATAAAATACTACCTTGAGTTACCTTGATGTAGAGGTTGCTTTTTGCGCTTCCTTTCCATAGTTCATAGGGAGTTTTTTCATTGTTGTTTCTAATCATTACTCTGTTTTGAATGTGAACTGTTGTATGCACTGCATGTGTCCAAAAAATATCTGTCAATTTGGAATCCATTAGCATTGTTCGAGCCATTTCCTGTGTAATTATTATCCATTATGATAATGTTCCTTTGTTTCTAAACCACTCTCTGAACCAATCTATGAATTCATTCTCTCTTCCACTGCCATATATTTGTCCAAACCTTCTAATTATTTGTATGAATCCATAACTGTCCATATTATCCAAGACTCTACTTGCGCAAATGTCCATAATGTTGACCCATTTATCACTATACTATCATGAAGTCTTGATTAATCTATCAAACTGTACTTCTGCTGACTGACTTCTCTGTATCTGTCTTCTCAAACTCTGTAAAATGCTCGAAGGATGGTTCTTTGGTCTGTCACAACTATCACATAGACTCCCCCTATCTACTATTCATATTTCTGGGAGTCCCTAAGAGGGATGGATCATAACAATTCCTTCTCTAATGTGTATGCATCATCATCTTCATTGGTAGATTCATCATCTCTTTGAGCTCTGACTTCTTTCTTTTTGTCCGTGGATTCATCTTTCACTACAATGCTTGAAAGTACAATCTCTTGAACATGTTCCTTATTTACTTGTCCTTCTTTTCTTTCAGTTATTTTCTAAACCTTTATGTATCTGACATCTT
Source organism: Picea sitchensis (assembly GCA_010110895.2). Lineage (NCBI taxonomy): Eukaryota > Viridiplantae > Streptophyta > Pinopsida > Pinales > Pinaceae > Picea > Picea sitchensis. Next base: position 92,606 of record SNQJ01S0017888.1, on the reverse strand, counting down.
TCTTTTTCTCTATAGAATTTTATTCATCTCATTTTATTGCCAATCTTGCGATCTCTAGGACCTGGTATTTGTTCACCTTTTTTTATGGTTTCTTATACACACTTTCTTACATCTGATATCAATGTTCTCTTCTACAATCATGCTTCTACAATCACTAGCTATGTGTCCATAGTTATGAAATTTGTAACATTCAATGTTACATGGGGACACATAGACAATTATTGCTTGAACATTTCTTTTATAATCCTTTCAATATGAAACCTTATGTCCAAAGTTAGTACAATAAAAAAAAATGACCATAAAACAAATTTGCATACCTGGGAGTGAATGATCTTCTTTGTGGCGTAGTCTTTCTGAATTTTTGCCTTGACTGATAATGATCATGATTGAAGATTCTTTGTGGCTTGGACATGGATGGTCTTCTTAAAGATGTATCTTCAATATTTTTCTTAGATTTTGGTTGACCATGATTCCTTCCTTTGAGTACTTCTGCATAACTCTTTCTATTTTCTTCATTCTTCTTTTCTAGAGATCTAGAGTGCTTCTCTTCATTCTCTATAACTGGTGTGGATGTTTCTATCTCTTCAACGTTATTGTTGAGCTTGACGAGTTTAATTCTCAATGTGACAAATTATTCTTCAAGCTTCTCAACCTCTTCTTCTTTCTTCATTATCTGAGACTTCATGACTTCTTCTATTCTTTTCACTTATTCAAGCTGAATTTTTAATGTGATTATTTCTTCTTCAAGTCCTTTCTCCTCTTGACCAAACTTTTCCTCAAGAAGGTTTAGATCGTTAGTTATTTCCTTAAGATGATCTGTCAATATCTTCTCTCTCATTTCTGCTTTTTCCTTTTGTGCTTCTATGTTGGCTTCCAAATACTGCTTTTGATATTCAAGATTTTCTTCGATCTTTATCACTTTTTCTAGCTGAGTTCTTAACTTTTTGATGACCTGTTGGGCTTCTTAAAAAATGTGAACACTTTCCTTTTGTTTCATCAATTCTTTCTTGAGTCACTTTTTTTCTTCTCTTAGTTCATCTAAAGCACTAATCAATTCTGCTTCATAGTTGTCTTCCTTTTCAATTAGTTTTTCTATCTCATTTCCTTCATGGAATTCTATTTCAAGATGTCCACATTTTCCACAATTAAAGCAAAACAACATACCTCTGGTGATTATGTACTCTTCATCTTCTGAATCTAATTGACATGGTGAACATGATTCTTCTTTATCTGTATCTTCATCTTCTTTAGCATTTTTTGAATCTGCGATGGGTGAAGAATATATGTCATGTAACTTATCCCAAATTTCTTTGGCTAATGAACATTTACCAACCTTTTCTCTTATTGGATTAGGTAATCCTTCCCAGATGAAATCCATTGCTATTTTGTTATTCTTCTTTAATTCCTTCCTGGCTCCAGTCTTTTCCCTTTTTGAACTATCATATCCTGTAACAACTGATAGACAAATATAATGTCCCTGTGCCTGCAAATTTACTTTCGACCTTCTACTCCACATCTCCTACTTAAAACCATTCTGACCATTAAACATTGGTACTCCATTATTAGAATAATCCATGATGTCCTTCCAGTGGTTAAATTGTTTTCTAAAGGAACCAAATCTGATACCAATTGTTGGATTATTGAGAGGGGGCAGGGGGTGAATCAATAATAGATCAATTTAGTCCTTTTTCACCATAAAATGAAAGTGTTATATCAATTTAGAATTATCATCCAATAGTTATAGAGTAAATAAACAATGAACAAATGAGCAATCACACACATACATAGTACACCAGTGTTTTACGTGGAAACCCAAAGAGGGATAAAACTAAGAAATTCTTTTTCTTATATGTATTTAAGAATTACATTCACTAGAAGCACCAAATTCCTTTGTTTTCCAGCTGCAACTGGAAGGAGGATCCAACCCCCTAGTTTCTCAAGCTACAACCTAAGAGAAGCTCCAACTCCCCAACTCTCTGGCTACAACCAGAAGGAGGCTACAACCCCCTATGTTCTTCGGCTACAATTGGAAGGTGGCTACAACCACCTGTCCTTTCCTCGTCCAACCACCTTGACGTATAAGTAGAATGATGGAACCATTATCACACTATCACTGTGTGATATACTACTGTAAACGTGTACCAATCAACCTACACCAAACAATCTGTACCAATAACTTGAACCATACATCAACCTGTACCTCAACCTATAATCAACCTGTACCATAAAAAATTGCATCAATGATGCACCAACCTGTAATCAACCTATACCATAAACAAGTGCATCAACCATGCACCAACCTGTACCTCAACCTGTACCATGAACAAGTGCATCAACCATGCACCAAAACTGTACAAATAACATGTCACAACAACTTGTCCAAACAACCTATCACAACAACTTGTGTCATAAATCTTATCAACCAAATCAAATCTACTCACCAAGATCAATCACCAATATATCTCTCAAAGATGTGCATCAACCAAACATAATACAAAAACTCATAATCATCACCAAGATCAATATGGTGCATCTAATAATATACCAAGACAAGTATGCTACATCATCCATAAACCATGTGTCAAAAATACTACTAACAAGTGCCTCCAACCATTTACCAAGTATGTACCAATCATGTATCAACTACTCATCAACTATTACTCATCAATATGTACCAACATCATCAACTATACACCTCATGTATGTGCCAACTCATCAACTACTTGCCTCAACCATGTACCCAACATGTACCTCAACCAGAAGCCCTCATCAATTTCATCATCCAAATATGATTTGTAAATATGTAATAGAACTGTTGTATATGATTACATACCTACAAACCTCCCTTAACTTTAACAACAAGAGACTAGCATTTTCATCAAACTTTACTTTAGTCTCACATGACTAGCTTTGGATTAGTCAACAACCCCAACTTGAAATAATTATAACTATGTACATGTTATGAATAAAGATATAAAAATAGTACACAATGTTCTTCAGTGTGTTTTATGTAATTCCTCCATGTTTCACTACTTGGAACCTCTCACAAAAGGAGTTATAGAAAAATTTGCATACCTTGTTGAATTCTGGCTTATTCTAGAAAGTGAACTTGTAGAGCGTGCCCTGCATAGAATGTTTGTTGTATGGATATGAAAATTTTACACACCATACTAAAGACTGTACTCTAACCAACACATTTTTTCTTACTGAATTTGTATCTTTTATGAAAAAGTTATGACGTTTTTAGCCGAAACACATGTTTTAGACTAGTTTCAGGACTAGCCACAAACCCTATTTTCCATGGAGTGTAACTCCAAAAATACAACGACACACAAGATGAAATTTTTACCCCAACTACTTGGATATGTTTCCTCAATGGAATCCCAATTTCACAGTCTGAATCATTCTAGAAATTTTTTTATTGCGAAAATGGTGAGATGACCTGTAAATAAGATACCTTAGAAAGCATCATCAAAATAATTTATCATCCCTTGAATTTTGGCCTTCTTTACTTCACCTTCCCTCTGAAATTAGGCTTAGATATCCTTTGGTTACCTCAGTAACTTGTAGATATTCAATAGGCTCAAGTTTGATTAAAATGAGAGAGAGCCTTACCTCTTATTTATACTTTCATGTAGCTTCCTCAATGGGTTACCTTTTAACCATCTTAACCCACTTTCCTTATTTTAGGGTTAACCCACTTCTAATTTCTCTATTAACTTTATTATTTAAATAATTTATTTTTTATTCACTTTGACTTATAGTACACTCATCACTTCAATTTATTATTTACCTTTTAAACTCTCTTAACCACTTTGACTACTTTGACCTTTTGGGGCTTCTAGATGACTCATGGGGGTTCTCCAACTTCACATGGCTATAACTCTCTAATCGTGAGGAGTTATGTGATGTTCCACATACCACTGGAAATAGCATGACATATAATATCCATCTAGAATAGTCTTTCCTGAAAATATATCAAAACTCATACCATTATCCATCAAACAAACTTGGATCCATTACCCAAACCTAGGTTCTTCAACTTCTCATGGCCATAAATCTCTAACTATGAGGAGTCATGTGACGTTCCACATACCAGAAGAAATGGATTGAAATGTAATATCCATCTAGAATATTCTTACCTTCAACCATATTAAAACTCATATGATTATACATGAAACAACCTTGGGTCCATTACTCAAACCTTTGTGCTACCAAAATTCGCTACTAGACTTTCTCCAAGGGTTGAAATCAATCACCAAGGGTTGAAATCAATATACAATATCACTCTCCAATGGTTGAAATCAATGAAAACCAAAAATCCATACCATATGTCCATCAACCTAAGACAATTGTCTCAAAGTCCCAAATAAATTTTTGTCAAAATCATAAGCTACCAAAAATAATATGTTGTCTGAAATAAAGTGAAAATAAGTTCATATACGAATGCCAACAAAATCATGAAAAACCATAATTGTTGTGAGAGGATGATCCTCTCTTTCCATGACTAATCTCAGCCTTTTCATTTCCCCCAACTGATGAACCTGCCTTAGTATATTTCTTATCATTTCCCTGCACATGTGAAGCGACTGACTGTGATGACTTAGACTCAACTGCTACTACTTTTTCCTTTTCTGGACTATCCTCAATTTCAATGATATTGGCCTTGGCATGATGGGAATGTGACGCTTGTGATATAGGTTGTTGATGCAAGGGAGAAGCAGTATGCCAGGTATGAAAAGGAGGTTGTTGAGGGTGATTAATATTTGGCCAACCATGTGATTGTCCAGAAGGAGGATGCACAACATTTTTCCAACCAAAATGTTATGGTATAACTAAGAGAGCAGAAACATGGTTTGTGATTGGAATACCGATAATTGGACGAGGGTTCTCAGGCATAAGTGGAGGTCTATAGGTTTGTTGTCCATCCAAATTGAGGAAACCTATCTGCAACAACTAGTTAAATTCTTCTGATTTTGCATCAAAATGTATAGAAAATCAGAGCTTCTTATTACCCCTTTTTCAAGGAACTAGTCCTCCACCTCTATTCTTTCCTCTCCTGCCATGACTGAACTTGCTGAAAAATCTCATACTGATATATATACACAAATTAGAACTGAATTTCAACTAATATTTCATCTAAAACTTTGCAAAAAAATAATTTAAACATGGCTATGTTCATAACAATACATATGCAAACAATCATCATGAAATTCATGCTCTCAAAGCTAGCAATCACTTAGAAAAGGGATTTGGGATTAAATGACATGATTTGTAATGAGCGCAAAATGGTAAGTATGAAAGGAATGAAAAGTGGACTGTTCACTACCATGGTAAGCTTCCTTAACCTCTTATGATGAAGTGAACCCAATTTAAAACTCATTATCTCAGCTATAAAGGAGAGTTAACCTTGAACAAGTAAAATACTTCCCTCATGATCAATTCAATTCTACAATTCAATACTCTACACAATCATAATTAAAGCATAGGAATAAAAGGTAACTTGGGAAAATGGGTTAGGATTGTAATGCAAGAAAGGTGTTATTTTTGATAGGGAATGTAAATGGACATGCATTAATTACAAATTTTATGATCATATTCTATTTTAAACCATTCATGACAAGTAGAGTTATAACCACATATAATTAGGGTTCTTAAACAAAAATCCAATCATAATTCCTTATTTCATTGCCAAATCCTTCTTTCAACTCATAAATTGCAAAATATTTCAATAATAATTCCATCGCCAACATATGTATTATCTAAAATATTTATTTTATTTTGTTCATCATACCACGCCCAGTAGTCACGATTTCTTCATTTCTGTTCAAGACTTTTACATGAATTTTCATGATTTTCCTCAATTACACAATGTTTTTATTTATGCAGTTAAGTTATTCCACAATATAATCCATCAAACATCAATCCCAATGGAGACCAACTTCATCATATAACGACTCCTTATCAAAAGTTTCAAATGCCAACTTCATCATAAAACCTAGTTTGGCATTCACCAATTGGATTATTCAATCAATAAATCCAAATTTGAACTGGTAGCCTCAATTTGTAACAACAACCATAAATCCAAATATGCATTGCATTGAAAAAATAAACTCAGATATGTTGAGGGTCTTTAACCCTTTTAAAAATTGGTTTGGATCGCATGCAAAATTTACAAACCAAGTTCGTGTTAAGCCCTAATGTTGGCTCATTACCCCTTAATTGGGGCATATTAGATTAGTAATGCTATTTTATTTATGTCGGCTTTAGGCCATTAGTTGTAATTTAGATTAGTAATGTTATTTTAATTATGTCGGCTTTAGGCCATT
>SNQJ01S0017888.1:38141-61018 GCA_010110895.2 Picea sitchensis | reverse complement strand
TCATCTTGTACTTGAACATTTAAGTGGGGTAAAAGGAGGTTGCCCCCTCGAAGAGGCTTATTATATGAAATTATCTCTTTTTCAAGGCATTGAGTACTTTTCCTGAGGTTTTTATATGCTATATTGATGTTTGGTTCTTAACAGTTCGTAATAAAACTACCATTCATGAGTGTTGTGTAATAGTTTATGGGGTCTCTCCCTTTGGAAAATTGACAACCCATAGCCCGCATGCAACCCTTCGCATGTGAACATAATGAAGCGAATAGACCCTGAGATGTAAGGCCAAGTTTGAATAATAGACAACTAAAGAGCCATGGGTAAAGGAATGGTACTACCAAATACTACAAATGAAAACTATAATCGCGTAGGGCACAACAACAGGTAGTGGCAACCCATAACCATTCAATTAATTAAACCCCAAATCTAAGTCAATCAAAATCTTTATTTTAAATCCTGAACACCGAATATTATGCATGAGACCGTGGAGTCTCAAACCTAAATGAATAAATAGACCCATAGATGGAAATGCAATTCTTTTGCATATGATAGTTGAAAAACAACTAAACTCGTGAGCTACAGAATAGAAGATGTCGAGATATGTATGTACCAAAAATAGAGATAATGTGTGGAACGTAAAATAGAGAAAGCTTAACTACCATTATCTGCGACTCTTCATTAAATGTCTTTTGATCTCAACTACTCGACTAAAAAAACATACATATTCAATCAAATAGGAGTACCATTTTTCATATTTCCATAATCATAACATGAGCGAAATCAAATTAACAAGAACAACACATCATTCACAGATCCATGAGTAAATTATTAAGAAAACAACAATGTTAGATGAAAGGGAGTCGAAACCCTGGTACCTGGAGTTGCGTGTTACTTATTTTCCTTTTGAAATAGTTATAACAGTTACAACCTAATGATCAAACCCTTCCTCAACTCAAAGTAGATCGAATTAAAAACCCCAAAGGTGGTAAATCAAAACAACTAAAATGAAATAACTGGTGTTCACATCATGCTAGGGTGGCGGCCAACATTGATCTTTTCCAAACCCTAAGAAATCACCACGTCAAAACCTTAGGCATCCGACGAATTCCAAGTGTATGCCATGTCATATGACCTCACATGCCATATACTTTTCCACCTACCTCATTAAATATCCATAATGCTCTTCTTTGAATAATCTACAGTCAAGTCGCATAATATATCCCATATACACTAACACTTCCATACCTTTAAAATAAAAAACCTTTGAATCCATTTCAATTTCCAACATCAAGGTCGATACCATTCATATCTTTGTAAATCATATGATATGTGTCGAAACGTATACATGATATATATATGATCGACATACTATATTCATATTTAAGTTGAATTCCCCTTTACCAATAAATTGCATCATGTTTACCAAGGAGTTGTGAAATAAAACTTTTGATAAGCATGTATAAAATGACATGACACTTAGTAAGAAATATGATGACCCTTTTTTTCCATTTGAAACCATAGACATGTACTGAGAATAAAATACCAAGCTCATATGTATTAACAAAATGCATGCCTTCTAATCACATTAGTTTCCAAATATCTTTTTAAGGGGCTCCTCTTTGAATTTTTATTTTAAAACAACCATAGGAGGTCCCAGTTATTAGTTTACTTAGTATGTATATATACATGTTTATTTTTCCAAAAAATTATATGCGCCTTGCAATTCTTTGCAGGTTGGTTACTTCATGATGGTTTTAAGAGTCAACAATGGCGACTCCATAGGAAAGAAATATAGTATTGGATTGAACTCAACCTTTGGTTTCACATGTCAAGAAAATTTTCTATTATGTAGTCAAACGTTTTCCTTTTGTTTGGTATTGTCTTCCAAAATAGGGGTGGTGGAAGGTAGAAAAGTAAAAAATGAGAGAGGGGATAGCTTTAGCACTCAAATTTAAGCAAAGTGGTCATAGAGGCAAAACGATACAAGGATGCATACCACAAGTGATTGTCTTTCTTTCTGTCCCGACTACTTATCAATACTCAAGAATACTTTTGCAAGAAAGGAAAAACTTTGGATGTACAGAATCATCTAAATCAGGATGAAACAAAGTCTACAAAATTGAGGGTAAAGCAACAAAAAAATAAAATCATAGTGAAATGAAAAATAAAGTTGCAACCAAATATAAAGAAAAACTGAAAGTGAAGATAAAAAATTGATGAAATAAAGTGCAGAAAAAGAAGAAGCAATTGTACAACTTAAACTGATATTTACATGAAACATTGATTCATAGAATGTAACAGTTAGCTAGGCTCAACATAATGTTTCAAATGCGATCCATTAGTCGTAAAAGAGAATAGTCACTCTTTAAAGTCCTTTAACATGTAAGTATTATTTCTGACTATTAGAGGGATCTTGTAAGGAAATAGCCAGAGTTTTTGGAATTTGGAGTGCTTTCCTTTATCAGCATGTGCGGATTCCCAAAGAAAGACTTTGTAATTTATTTTAAACTTGAAATATTTGGTGTGCTTATCAAAGTATTTCTTGACTGTCTACTTCCTTTCTTTAGTTTTTCGAATGCATGATTCCTTTGTTCTTCTAAGGCTAGAAGAGCATTCATCCTTTGGGAAATATTTAGTAGAATTCAATTATTCATCCTACATATATAAACAGAGAGATGTGAGTTCAATCTCAACAGGAATAACAACTTCTTGGCCATATAAAAGTTGAAAAGGAGTGTGGTTAGTTATATTTTTGTTGGTTGTGCGATCATCCCATAATGAATATGTGAGGAGATTATTCCATTGGCGAGGCTTATTGTCAATCATCCTTTTCAGAAGCCTAGTCAGGTTCTTGTTAGTGGACTCGACTTTCCCATTTCCCTAAGGATAATAAGTGGATGAGGTAAACTTCTTGACTTTGAATTTCCTCAGAAGCCGAGTAAACTTTGCTGAAATAAATGTTGATCTGTTGTCCGAAATTTTTTCGAGCGGAAGACCAATGTAGGAAAAGATATTAGATTCTAAGAAGTTAATAAACTGCTCATCCTATGCATTCTTAAGAGGGACAACTTAGGTCCACTTAGTAAAATAGTTTGTTTCTATTAGGATAAATACATTCCTTGCATAATATGGGGGGTTAATTGGGATGATAAAGTCTAATCCCCATTTAGCAAATGGGAAATCAGGTATAATTGGTTGTAAAGGCATAGCAGAAAATTGTTCCTTGCCAGAAAAGTTTTGACATTTTTCACAAGCCTGAACAAAATTGAAAGAATCTTGAAGCATCAAGGGCCAAAAATAACCAGCTCTGATGATCTCGAAAGATGTAGCTTTCACTGCAAAATGGACACCAATATGGAGTTTAGAATATGTTGATCCATTAAATTCAGTTAAATTTTTTTGAGTTTCTTTATCATCAATACATATTAACAACAACCCATCAAAAAATATTCGAAAAATAATATTTCCCAAGATGAGGAACTTTGGGGCTATTAAGTGCATTCTTCTACGCTGATATGAATCTAAATGATCTAGAAAAATATGATGTAAGAGATAATAAATGATATCTTTGTACCCAGGATGGTCAACAAGATCTATATCAAGAGTTTACAAGTAAAAAAATGATGACAAAGCACTCTCATCTTCCTCAAGAGAATCACTTGGTTCAATATGTTGAGCCAAGTGAAGAGCTAGATCACATCCCTTAATTGTCTTAGTTGTAGTAATCATTAAATCATGTTCTTGAATTTTGTCAAGAAAATGTGAAAGTTTTCTTGAGAGATGAGTCTGTGTAAGAAAAAGCTTGATTGTAGGCAAAGGGACTCTTACCTGCATCTGTTTTCCCAAAATAAAATTCCTGAACTTTCCTATAGATTTTATCAAGGAGAAAGTGTGTTTTTCAGTCAAAGTATATTTCACCTCATCATCTGACAAACTTTAACTCATGTAGGCTATAGGATTTTCTTGATTTTGGTCATTAGCTTGCAGAAGGATGGAATACATTACCTCTTCTATGACATTGGTCTATATGATGAAGACTTTATTAAAATCAGTCTTGGCTAAGACTGGTGCAGAGCTAATTTCCTTCTTGATTCCTATAAAAACCTTTTCTACCTCATTAGTCAAAGATAAGGTTCTATCCTGCTTCAACAAATTATTAATAGGTTTAACCATCACAATGAAGTCAAGAACAAACCTCCTAACAAATTTAATAGTGCCCATGAAATATCGAACTCCTTGTTTAGAGGTAGGAGAAGGGAGGTTGATAATTGCAACAACTCTCTCAGGGTCAATACTAATACCACATTTAGAAACAATATGACCAAGGATTTTGCCTTGAGTGACTCTAAAAATAGGCTTAGAAGGATTCAATGGCATACCTAATTTTCTGCAACATAGAAAGTCTTTCCTAATATGACCAAAATGATCTGATCAATTCTTAGAATAAACAGTTAAGTCTTCAAGATAAACCTGAATTATATGACCGATCAAATAATCGAAATATATTTTCATAGCTCTCTGGAATGTGGCACCTATGTTAGACATGAAAAAAGGCATGCATTCATAAGAAAACATGCCCCATCTGGTGGTGAATGTGGTTTTGTATTTGTTAGCCCTCTTAACTCTAATTTGATTGTATCCAGAAAAATCATCTAGTAGGGACATTATTTGAGACCCGGTCACTTGTTGTAGGATCATTTCCATATTAGGAAGTGGAAATTTATCTTTACGCTAGATCTATTCAAAGCACGAAAGTCAACACACAACCAGATGTAACTAGTTTTCTTTCATACAGGAACCAGATTTGAGACCCATTCGGTATATTTTACTAGAAAGATGATTTTATGTTTTTGTAACTTTTCAACTTCCTTACTGATAGTAGCTTTGAGGGAATGGTTTATAGGCCTTTGTCTCTTCCTTAATGGTTTCTCCCCTTCCTTAATAGGAATGGCGTGTTGGATGATGTTGGCATCAAAACCACGAAGATCCTCATATGACCAAGCAAAGACATCCTTGAATTCATAGAATAAATCCATGAATTTTTATTTTTCCTCTTGTGAACATTGGGCTCTTATTTTAAGAATCATGGGATCATATGAGGTTCCGATGTTCACAAAGACAATGTCTCCAAATTTCCTCTTTGAATCCTCTTCTGCAATATTTTCCTTTTTACCAACATCACTCATTGAAAATGAACTCTCAAGAGGAGTCAAGCCTTTTGGAAACTTATCATCTTCAATAGAAATTACTTCCTTAGGCTTAATAAGTTTACTTTGTAAGAAAGCACATGTATCCTCATAATTTTTGAAAACATGGCATGATTCAACATTGTCAGGTATATGTGGATGATATAGAGACATAAAAGTGCAATCATGTTGCTATGATAAAAGTTGTCGAGTAGGAGAAGCAACAAAAACTGCCAACATGTCATCCATGGTATTAAGCTCCATTTTTATGTGAGTGATGTTGAAAGACAACATATTTTAAATCAAGTCCAAAATGGAATGAGTGTATCTTCTCATCAGCTTGTTATTGGGATTATATATTTTTCTAACAAGCTTAATCGCCAAAAACGGTAAGATTACCACAACCTAGATTATAAGCATTTTCGATACCCAATAATAGGGCTTCAAACTCAACAACGTTGTTTGTGCAAGTGAATTCTAACCTGAAAGAAAAGTTATAAATTTTTCCTACGGGTGAGTAAAGGATAATACCAACTCCATTTCCTTCACTGGAGCATTCTTGATCAAAGGTAATATGCCACAATCCTTCACCATAGTCAATTTTTTCGCGTGGCACACCATCTTCTTATGTGAAAATAGAGTAAACACCCAGGATTTCCTCAACATAATTGACATTTAGATGAGGAATGTTCTCAATGTAAGGTGAGATATGATATTCTATGAGAACAATAAATTTATTTCCATCTTTAGTGATAGAGAAATGTGACCCATCTAAAGACAAGTAACCACCCATTAAAGATTTCCAATCTCTCCCCAAAATAATTGAGTAATTGTTGACAGGAATATCAATGACTTGAATGTTAAGGGTGGTATGTATTTATGGATGTGCACAAAGTACTAAGTTTACATATTTTATCTCACCAATTGTGGATTGTTTTTTATTATTATAGGAGAGAATGCTTCTTTCATTTTTGTTCGTACATAAGAGGCCTAGCTCTTCCATAATGATCTTTGACATGACACTTGGGCCTGAGTCACCATCAATGAAGAAAAAATGGGCTATTATGTCTAAAGTATTTACATAAATATAGAAAAGGGATAATTTACAGATCCCCTAAAGTTATTTACACCTATCCTATTTACACGAGACTCTTCTTCATCATAATATTCTGTGAGATTGGCTATGTTGGAAGTTTTACCTTCCATGAAATCTTTAAGATGTTGTTATTGTTTTGGTACAGTCACCATATCCAAAAGAGAAGCATCAAATTTTATGTTATCCAACCGATTTAAAATATTATACTTTGAAGAAGGAGTGGTGACTTGATGACTTGTAGAAGGGTGAGAAACTTGTGAGCCAGTATTTTGAGTGGATGTGCTAGGGGAAAAACTAGTCTTGGAAGAATCAACCTTGCCCTTATTGGCATATAATTTATTTCTCGTATTAACTACCATAACATCATCCCGTGGGGCCCAATATAAGACAACAATGGTAGTGTCTGGTTTCTTGCCAAAGATTCGATCCCTCTCATTTTTCTTGATTTCACAAGTGCTTTCCTCGTGATTTTATTCACAAAAATTACAACATGCTTTAGGCAATATGGCTTTTGGCTGAAAGTTATTGTTTGAAAAATTCATAGTGGAAGCCTAGGTGGAAGTTTCAACAGTGGTAGTAAGAGTAATTCCCTTTCTCTCAAAAGAAATCATTCAATTTTTAATGTCTTTCATAAGCTGCAGAATGGTAGACATATCCTTTTGTTTGACATAGTCTTTTTTAGGAAGACTAGTTTTGTCTAGCTGGTGTTCGTACTCCAAACAAGTTTGAAGGGTAGATTTGATATTATCTATGGATTTCTCTTCCAATATGAGACTATAGGAAGAGGGTAAAGAATTTTAGTAATGCATGAACGTAGCTTGATTTTGTGTTTTGATTAGTTCAGGGATTTGATTATATAACTTGGTGAAGAGAAAATTGAAAGATTTAATGGTTTCCTCTTTTTTATATGTAAAATTATTGTAATCCTTTAATCGATCATTTGGGATTTTGGTTTTCCCAAAAGTGGATTTGAGCCAGTAGACTAATTCATCCCAGGTACTCAAAATATTCTGAGGCAAATCAAAGAAGTTAGCCACAACTTTTCCTTCTAAAGAGTTGAAAAAGTAAGTGCATGCAAGTATCATTTCCATTTGCACCAATGTTATGGAAATCATTTGGGAAAGAAATCAAATGTTCATCTATAGAAATGGTACCATTTCTTGAGAACTTGGGAAAATGATCCTTGAAATTAGGAAAAGGATTGGCTATAGGTGTGAGATTTAATGGGGAAGAAACATGCCACAGAGTAGCATTGACATCTTCCTCAAATTGAAACAGGCCATATTTCTTAATGAATTTGGCTGGATTAGTGGTGGATTGAACAGGGATATCATGGCTATAGATACTCCTGATCGAAGTTGAAGCATAAAGTTTCAATGAAGATGAACTACTAGTGCCACCTCTAGAACCGCTGCTTCCTGTTCCACTAATAGTGTCTGAAATTTTGAATATGTAAGGAAGTGGAGAGGATGAGGAACTATCTGAATCAAAAAAAGACTGATGGATTTTAGGTTGTTTTTCTTGGAGAACAACTTTTCTTCTTCCTACTTCGGGAATGAGAGAAAAGTCAGGTGATTGACCTTGTATTAATCGCGATATATAGGGGAAGAGGACATAAGATGATCTAATGTTGGGGTTCATTGAAGGATCATCTCCTTTGGTCATCCAAATATTGCTAGAGATGGGCTTCAATGACAATAACTTCCTAGTGTCTGTGTAACTCAACTCTAGTACGCGAATGGCTGAGGATTTATTGAAATAAGGTAAACGAGACATTATTCTTATTAACGGGGCCTTCAGGAATGTTAGGTTGATCAAGGGTAGGCATGATCATGATAAATAATTATTGATGAGGATGGTTTCTAATCATCCTCTGATGGGCATCCCACTGTTCTCTAATTCTTGAGACTATTGGCAGTCTCACGAATGAGATTGTACAAAGTAAGGGTAATGTTGGTTTGATCCTCTAGACTATCACCTAGGTTGTACTATATTTGAGTAGGTATAGTCATGAGTCAAGAAAAAAATATGAGCAAAAGTAAACAAGATATAAACAGAAAACAAACAGAAAATAAAGTAGTAAATATAAACAATAAATTTACAAGTGTACAAAAAAAACAAACCATGGAAATGAAAATGGGGTTCTTCATCCCCAGTATGGTCTCCAAATAAAATGTTGAGTAAACGAAATGAAAGTCCTCCTCACAACATTTTTTCCAATATTTTTTGGCTAAGACAAGATAGGCATGATTATCACCCTAATTTATAGCCTTATTGCAAGTTCAATTAACCTTCACATTATTTGACTTAAATACCAATTGTTGTTTTAAATTTATTTATCAAATGCAAACTGATATAAAGAAGTGTGATTTTTTATATAATAATTTAAACAAGAAGAAAAATGACATAATCTGATTGAAATAAGAGATACCAAGAGAGTTGCAAAACCATCAATGATTTTAATCATTCATTATGTAGCAATCAATACACTTTTCATACTTTCAAAGTATGGACTAGATGAAAGTCTAGAAAACTAACATAACGCACACATAGGCCATTGGTGCCTTCAAATCAAACCAAGAATGATAAGCCAATAGCCACAACTTGCACTATGTTATGACTCTGCAAAAGAATCCTATTTAGTACTGAGAAACTAATCCAAAAATCAAAAGAAGTCTGCAGACTATCAAATAGACAATCAACCTAGAAGCATATGAGAATTCAATGCTCCTTAGTTCTATATTTTCGTCACCTTCAACATACCTTGCTATCACAAGAACTGTCTTAGCTTAAAAATCATAGATTAATGAAGTAGTAATGAAATCTCACTTGGAAGTAAGAGCAGACCTTTCAGAGAAATGTGTTCCTCCTCCTTTTACTTTGTTCAACTTACTCTTTTAAATATCTCCATAGTAGTTGAATCATTCAACTACTTTTAGTTACTCATTAACTAACCATTAGTTAGTTAATAGAAAAAATTTCAAGTAAATTAATAAATAATAATAATAATATGATAAGGGTACTAAATAATACTAATAAGTGGGACCCCTTATTTTATTTAGACTAATTAATGAACCATTTCCTCCTTGTAACTTCCACCTTAGATGCAAGACATATAATCTTGCCACATCATACAACCTATGTCATTAAAATGCATAAGATGGAATGTTCATAAGAATCCCCTTGTCACTCCATGTAACAATATTTTAAATTCATCCAAATTTAACCATCATATAGATCTGTGAAAAACATGTAGCATAGAAAACATAAGGTTGTCGAAAATATAAAAATGTCAAAAGTATGAGTTGTCCCAAATAAAATGTTGTCAAAATCATAAGACACCAAAAATAATATGATGTCTGAAATAAAGTGAAAATAAGTTCATATACAGATGTTAACAAAATCATGAAAAAGCATATTTGTTGTGAGAGGATACTCCTCTCTTGCCATGACTAATTTCAACCTTTTCATTTCTCCCAACTAATGAAGCTTCCTTAGAAAATTTATGATCATTTCCCTGCACATGTGAAGTGACTRAATGTGATGACTCATGTGATGACTCATGTGATGACTTAGACACCACTACTACTAATKTTTCCTTTTCTAGACCATCCTCAAGTTCCGTGATCTTGGCCTTGGAATGATTGGCATGTGAGTCTTGGGATATAGGTTGTTGATGCAAGGGAGAAGCAGTATGCCAGGCATGAAAATGAGGTTGTTGAGGGTGATCAATATTTGGCCAACCATGGGACTGTCAAGAAGGAGGATGTGAAACATTTTTCCATTCATCATGTTCTGTTCTAACTAAGGGAGCATAAAAATGGTTTGGGACTAGAATATCGATACTTGGATGAGGGTTCTCATGCATAAGTGGATGTCTATAGGATTGGTGTTTAGCTAAATTGATGAAACCTGTCTGGAACAACTGGTTAAATTCTTCTGAATCTACATAAAAATGTATACAAAATCAGAGCCTCTTATTACCCCTTTGTCAAGGACCTAGTCCTCTACCTCTATTGTTTCCTCTCCTGCAATGACTGTCCCTGTTGAAAAATATCATACTGATATACATATACACAAATCAGAACTAAAGTTCAACTAATATTTCATCTAAAACTTTGCAAAAAAATTAATTTAAACATGGATTTGTTCATAACAATACATATGCAAGAAATCATCATGCAATTCATGCTCTCAAAGCTAGCAATCACTTAGAACATGGATTTGAAAATGGATTTAGGATTAAATGAAAGGATTTGTAATGAGCGTAGAATGGTAAGTATGAAAAGAATGAAAAATGGATTGTTCACTACCATGACCAACTTCCTTAACTCCTTATGATCAAGTGAACCCAATTTAAAACTCATTAACTCAACTATAAAGGAGAGTTAACCCTGAACAAGTTAAATACTTCCCTCATGATCAATTCAATTATGCAATTCAATACTTTACACAATTATGATTAAAGCATGGGAATAAAAGGGAACTTGAGAAAATGGGTTAGGATTGTAATGAGTGAAATTTTTTATTTATGACAGGGAATGTAAATGGACATGCATTAATTACAAATTTTATGACCATCTTCTATTTTCAACCATTCATGAAAAACATAATTATAACCACATATAATTAAGGTGCTTAAACAAAAGTCCAATCACAATTCCTTATTTCATTTCTAAATCCTTCATTCAACTCATAACTTTCAAAATATTCCAATAATAATTCCATCATGAGCACATGTATTATCTAAAATATTTATTATCTTTTGTTCATCGTACCACTCCAAACAGTCACAAATTCTTCATTTTTGTTCAAGAATTTTACATGACTTTTCATGATTTTCCTCAATTACATAGTTTTATTATTTATGCAATTAAGTTATTCCACAATAAAAACCATCAAACATCAATCCCAATGGAGACCAAATTCATCATATAACGACTCCTTATGAAAAGTTTCAAATGAAAAATTCATCATAAAACCTAGTTTGGCCTTCACCAATTGGATTATTCAATCAATAAATCCAAATTTGAACTTGTATCTTCAATTTGTAACAACAACCATAAATCCAAATATGCATCGCACACATGAAAAAATAAACTCGGAGATGTCAAGGGTCTTAAACCAAAAATTTCTTTTAAAACATGGTTGGGCTCGCATGCAAGAATTACAAGCCAAGTTCGTAATCAAACTACCATTCATGAGTGTTGTGTATTAGTTTGTGGGGTCTCTCCCTTTGGAAAATCGAAAACCCATAGCCCACATGCAACCCTTTGCATGTGACCATAATGAAGTGACTAGACCCCTAAGCTATAAGGCCAAGTTTGAATAATAGACCACTAAAGAGCCATGGGTAAACGACTGGTATTAACAATCACTACAAATGAAAACTATAATCACATAGGGTGCAACAATAGGTAGTGGAAACCCATAACCATTCAATCAATGAAACCCTAAATCTGAGTCAATCAAAAACTTTCTTTTAAACCCTGAACACCAAATAGTATGCATGAGGTTGTGGAGTCTCAAACCCAAATGAATAAACATACCCATAGAAGGAAATGCCACTCTTTTGCATATGATAGTTGAAAAATAACTAAACTCATGAGCTACATAACAGAAGAGGCCGAGATATGTATGTGCCAAACACAGAGATAATGGGTGGAAAGTAAAACGTAGAAATCTCAACTACCATTATCTGCAACTCTTCATTAAATATCTTTTGATCTCAAATATTCGGCTAAGAAAAACATACATATTCATTCAAATAGGAGTACAATTTTTCATATTTCCATAATCATAACATAAGAGAAATCAAATTAACAAGAACAACACATCATTCTCAGAGCCACGAGTAAATTGTTAAGCAAAGAACAACGTTAGATGAAAGGGAGTCAAAACCTTGGTACCCTGGAGTTGTGTGTTACTTATTTTCCTTATGAAATAGTTACAATAGTTACAACCTGACGATCAAACCCTTCCTCAAATCAAAGTGGATCGAATTCCAAAACCCCAAAGGTGGTAACCCAAAACAAACAAAGTTCAATAAGTGTTGGTCACGTCGTGCTAGGGTGGAAACCAACATTAATATTTTGCAAACTCCAAGAAATTACCACGTCAAAACCTCAGGAATATGATGAATGACAAGTGTATTCCATGCCATATGACCTCACATTCCATATACATTTCCACTTGCCTCATTAAATATCTATAACACTCTTCTTTGAATAATCTACAATCAAGTTGCATAATATATCCCATATACACTAACACTGCCAAACCTTTAACATACAAAACCTTTGAATCCATTGCAATTTCCAACAGCAAGGTCGATACCATTCATATATTTGTAAATCATATGATATGTATAAAAAATTATACATGTAATCAATGATATATATATATGATCGACATACTATATGCATATGTAAAGTGACCACCCCTTTTCCAATAAATTGCATCATGTTTACCAAGGAGTTGCAGAATAAAACTTATCATAAGCATGTACAAAATGGCATGAAACTTAGTAAGATATATGATGACCCTTTTTTCCCCATTTTAAACCGCATACCTATACTAAGAATAAAATACTAAGATCATATGTATCAACAAAATGCACGCCTTGTAATCACGTTAGTTCCCAAATATCCTTTTAAGGGGTTCCTCTTTGAATATTTTTTTGAAACCAACCATAGGGGTTCCCACTTATTAGTTTACTTAGTATGTATATATATATATATATGTTTATTTTTTGCAAAAAATATATTTGCCTTGCATTTATTTGTAAAATGGTGACCTCGTGATGATTTTAGGAGTCAACAGTATGAGTATTAGCATATTTACAGGTAAGACTATTCTATATGGATAGTACGTGTCATGTCATTTTGTGTGATATGTGGAATTCCACATAACTCCTCACGGTTAGAGTGTTATGGCCTTGTGAAGTTGGAGAACCCTCATGAGTTATCTAGAAGCCCCTAGAAGGTCAAATAAGTCAATTTATTCTAGAAAATCCTAGAAGAAGTTTACTAGTCAAAGTGGTTGTAACTAGGAGTTAATCATGAGTTAAGTTGTTGCAAAAATAAAATAATAAAAAATAAATTAGTTGCAACTAGAAGTGGTGAGTTTACTATTTGTGGATAAAGTGGTTGTATGTGGACAAGTGGTTAGAAGTGGGTTAGCCCTAAAAGAGAGTATAAATAAGAGAGAAAGGGTCTCCTATTAGCACATATTGAGCACATTGAATACCCATTATTTTGTAAGGCTTAATGCATGTACTCATTGATACATCTAAAGTTATGCAATTCTAAGGTAGAAAGAAGGGTTGATAGAGAAAGTTTCGAAGTTGCAGAAAATATTGAAAAAACCCTAGTTTTTTAGGTGTATGTGGGAAGAAGTGGAATAGGTCGCATACATATGTGGGCTGACAGTGAAGGAGCACGTGTACAGTTGGAAAAATCCATGAAATATTTAGTTGCTGAGAGTTCCAGGTTCTCAGAGTTTGAAAGAAAGTTCCTAGGAAGGTCTACAGTGATCAGGTACATCAGATCTATCTACAGGTTCAAAACGTATGCCATATTCTTATGTGTAGTTGGATATTGTTTTATACATGAGATATGGTTATGGGAGTTTGAGGATTTTCCCTAGAGGGGATGTTGGTTGTATGACACTTATTGTATGAACTAGATCTATATAATTATAGAACTGATATATTTGGTATTCATCATTGTTACATCTTGTTGGGTTGAGAGTTGAGGAATATATTTTATTTCTTGGTACATGGTTGAGGTTTTCTAGTTGTGATGTGTTGGTGAAGTTGTTGGTGTAGTTTGAGGCTACATATTAGAGAGGGTTTGATGTCTAGTCCATTTGAGGGTTATTACACTTGATCACGATTTTATACATATGTATGGCACATGACTACAGAGACATATATGCACTTGGTTAAGGGATATGTATGATGATGTATGCATAGGGTACAACTACAGATTGGACACAATGTCAGGTTACAGGTTGATGTGACGAGGAAAAAAAGTGTTTGAGTTCCATAAAGGTGAAAACCATATATTTGTGAAGGTGTATGGAGGATGTAGTATAGATAGGCCACATACGTACAAAGGCTATAGTATATACAAGCCGCATACATACGTGGGATGAAGTATAGACAGGCCACGTACATACATGAGCTGCACCATATACAAGTTGTGTACTTGTTGGTATTTGTTGGTATAGGATGAATTATGGTACAGGTTGATTATAGGTTATTGGTACATGTTGGTTACAGGTGGTTGGCACAGATTGGTACAAGTTTACAATGGTATATCTCATAGTGACAGTGTGAAAGTGTTTTCATCATTTGACACTTATATTTCAGGGAAGTTGGACGAGGAAATGATAGGTATTTGTAGCAACCTTTCAGTTGTAGCCAGAGAATATAGGGCATTGTTGCCTCCTTCTGGTTATAGCTGTAGAATTGGAGATTTGGAGATTCTATGTAAGGTAGCTATAGAGGTAGTGGGGGGGCCCAAAGAGACCATAGTGATAATAGTGGAGGCCATTCAATGTAAGGTGGACTAGGTCCACTATATTATTAAATAAGGCCCACTATGGTAGTTAGATATAATAAATGTAAGAGGACTTCTTAGAAGGTTCTACTTCTAGAAGATTCCTTCTCTAGAATGTTCTTAGGTGATGGTAGCACTATATAAAGGGGTTCAAGCAATGTAATGAGACATGAAGAGAAGTATTGTATTTGGAGCTAAAGCTCATTAGGAGGTTGCCCCCTCGAAGAGACAAGTGAACAGGAGAGGATCCCTTCCATAATAGGATCCATTGTATGGTGTTTCCCTACCCTAAGTGTTTGATAGTAATAAAGAACATTTTTCATATTGTTCTTTTATATCTGTTGTGGTTCTTTTGTATTCAGTCTTTGGTTCTTAACAATTGGTATCAGAGCACTTTCCTTGGCCGGAGTTGTGGGCAAATATTTTTTATTTTTGCAGATTTTTTTTTCGGAGCAGAAAAAAGAGGGCCGCGACATTATCAAAGTTTTCGGTGTATTTTGGTGCAAAATTTGAAGAAAAGGGTTGTATATCTGAGTTCCTCTCATAAAAACACCCAATTTAAAAAACAAAATCGACCAAAACGATGTCCGGACGGCCAAGATATTGAGGTTTTAAAATCTGCAATTTTTCAGGGTTTTTTCTGCGGACGGCGGCGCGATTTATTTTTATTTATGTAGAATTTGGAGGCCGAATATTCCCAAATAAATTACATATATGATCTCCTCTCACAATTTCACCCAATTTCAAAAAAAAAATCATTCGAAACGGAGTCCGGGAAGTGAAGTTATGACTATTTCTTCTCAAAACCTGAAAGAAATTATTGAATCATTCAAAGCCCAATTGTTTCACACATTGGATGAGAGATTGGATGTGTTAGCACAAGGCCTCACAAATATCATCACAGATGGAATCAATGACAGTTTTCATAGTATTCAAGATTCATTGAATGACATGCAGGAGAGATTTCTTATGCAGGGCCTCATGAATGAATATAATCAAGAAATATATGCTTGGTATGATTTTGAGGACGATTGTGATGATTGATATATGGATAGTTGTCATTTCTGGGATGACAACCACTTCCATATTTTATTTGATGAATCTACTCCACCTTCTGTAGAGAACATCAATGTCTCAGATCAAGAGCTAGTTACCAGTGTTCAGTCTGCATATTCTACAGTGGTATTATTCTTTCCAGATTCTGCTACGACCATTTTCCACTATGTGGATGGATCTTCTTATTTGGATCCACATGATAGGTGTCAGTCCTTGGAGCATAATTTGGAGTTGGTTATTGGGTTCCAAAATCTTCTACGGGGAGTTCACATAAGCACTTGGACATGGGACCCGGGCTTACAACGGTGGTTGGAAGACTTACTTGATGGTTGGACTACTTCAGCATGGTGGATTTCTTTCCTACATGGGACCCTGGTTCTTAGGTCTTCTTCAACATTCACGGTCCACAATTATCCATGGGACCCTGGTATATGGTTGTACATCAGCGTTGAGGTTCTTGCTTTCATAAAGAGAGGATGGAATGTAAGGTAATATAGAGGTAGTGGGGGGACCAAAAGGCCCATAGTGATAATAGTGGAGATAGCCATTCAATGTAAGGTGGACAGAATACACTATATTATTAAATAAAGGCCCACTATGGTGAGGTTAGATATAATAAATGTAAGAGGACTTAGAAGGTTATACTTCTAGATGATTCCTTCTCTAGAATGTTCTTAGGTGATGGTAGCACTATATAAGGGGTTCAAGCTAATGTAATGAGACATGAGAGAAATATTGTATTTGAGTGGTAGCTCAATAGGAGATGCTCTCGAGAGAACCAGTTGTATTTGGAGCGGTAGCTCAATAGGAGGATGCCCCCTCGAAGAGGCAAGTGAACAGGAGAGGATCCCTTCCATAATAGGATCCATTGTATGGTGTTTCCCTACCCTAAGGGTTTGATAGTAATAAAGAAGATTTTTCATATTGTTCTTGTATATCTGTTGTGGTTCTTTTGTATTCAGTCTTTGGTTCTTAACATTCTATCAGGTTGTAGCCTGAAAATATAGGGGCTTGGAGTCTCCCAATTGCAACTAGAGAACAAAGGAAGTTGGTGCTTCCAATGAATGTAATTCTTGAACACATATAAGAAAAAACATTCCATGGTTTTCTCCCACATTGGGTTTCCACGTAAAAATATTGTTTCTATGTATATGTATGTTTGCTCATTGTTTATGGTTCATTTATTCTGCACTTGTTGAATGATAATGGTAAATGTTGGTTGTGGAGCCTGACTATCTTCCTGATTCAGAGGTCTTTTACTTTTAGTTGTGTTTATACCCCATGAAATATTTACACCCCAGAAGTATGTACACTCTTCCATGTGGGGGAGTGAAAAGGGAGGGTACCCCCTTTGCGGGGTTCGAGGGGGCTATCCCCCCGGCTGGGGGAAAGAGGGCCCCCGAAGGAAAAATTTCCTTGAAAATGTATATTGTAATTTCGTTGTAAATTTGGACCATTCATTATAAGGTCATAGATCTAACGATAGAGATTATGTTAGGGTTTTTTTCCCTAGAAGGAAACCCTCTTTTATGAGGGAAATGTATTGCGGCTATGATTGATGGTGAATATTGTATTTTGAGATAGGAGATTGTGAGAGAAAGAAGAGGAAGTTACAACGGGTTTTGTTGTAGGTTGTATCCTTCATTCGCTGGATAATAATAAAGGAAGGACCTGGCAATTTCTCTGGTGGACGTAGCTCACACTGGGTGAACCATGTAAATCTATGTCTCCATTGTATTGTGTATCTTCTGTGTTTTGTTTCCTTATTTGTTTTATTTTATTGCTCCGTGATCCTGTTTTTCTAATAGTAAATTCATAATAAATATAAAAATGCTTATATATTGTGGTTTAAAAGTATTAAAAATCTCTATCACTGATTCAACCCCCCCTCTTAGTAATCCAACATTGGATATCCAGATATCCAGTGTAACACCTTGTTTCCCCCAATTTGTAATTAATCATAAAATAGGAATTACCATGCTAAGGCATGAGGACATTGTAAATGTATTATTGAATGAGTTGCCAAATAACTGACTGTGGGGGTGAAGCCTTGAAAGTACTGGCCATGATATAACTAGAGGAAGAATGTGAAAACTATAAGAGAGGGTTCATTATGACAAATAACCCCAAATTTTCCTTGATGAGGATGATAACCTCCTCCAGATCCCAAGGAGAGAAATGAATTAATGAAGAAAGGACCGATGGTTGAATTATCGACCACCCCCATGAATGGAAACATGGGTTGTCAGCCCGAAGTACTGTAGGGACCTGCAGACCTGAGCTTTCTTCTAACATAAGGAACAGGATAGGTCAGAAAACCTTCCAAGGTAAGAGGGATACACACGCGAAAGGAGACACCAGACAAAAAGAGTGTAAGCTCACAAGGGAGATGGGTGGAGCTCTCCAGTGAGTCATGAACTAAAGTCCGTGACCTTGATGCCGAGGAGAATATGAGAAACCTTGCCGAGGCCATAACTGAGAGAAAAATCTCTGAGTTACAAATAACAGGACCCAAACAGAAGCGAAAACGGAGGAAGAACCATCGAGAAGTGTAAGAATTCCCTGGTGATATCATGGCTTGGCATGGGGGTGGCCAGAGTGCTAAGAATGAATGCCTTTGTACCTATGGTTGGGTGGAAGGACAAACACCCACAATCAGTTGGTTGGCGGCATCCTGTAATAAACAAGGGATTTCCTACCCTGTGTAATTTAGCCGTAACTGTGTATGAATTAGTTATAATGTGTATGTTTAAGGAATTGTGCATATTTCTTAATGGATATACTGTATCTCCCCTATTTATACTTGATTGTATAACTAGGCCAGTAAGAAATTATATGGTTAAGAGATGATTTTATACTCGTAAATTCTTGTGTCCTGTGGAGGCATAAGCCAAAGTCACGAACGGTGTGTTCGTCGACCCCAGACACAGTTTCATGTACGCATGCCAACCCTCCTAATTGTTTAGAGTCCCTTGGAGGATGAAGTTTGTTAAACTCAGGAGAGGTAGTGCAGATTGGCATAGGCTCTCTGCGAGGCAAACCAAACCCAGAACTCCTTAATTCCTAGACAAGCTTAAGAAGGATCACACCGTTGTGTGCAAGAAACCTGCATGGAGTGCAGAGGTCGAGAAACCCTTTGGAGGTTTCAGAGCGTATGAAAGATAAAGAGTGAAAAATAGACCATGATAAAAAATAGATCTGAACCATTGGTTCAATTTGGGAAATAGAGGTGAGGATTTCCCCAAAGTCCTGAAGGGAGAATTACCGATTCACAGGGGAAAATATGGACCGTTGGAGCCTATGTTCAGACAAACGGAGAAGAGCACGCAAGAGAATATATCTGAACCGTCATATCAAGCACAGGGGACCGATAGCCGTCGGATCCAGAAAAGGCACATGAGGTTTAACCTGGTGCATGTAGGGGAGAGAGGACTTGTCAAAGTCCTAAAAGTCCCGAAGTATACGAAACCCCGATGTGCTCTGTGGATGAGTCGGTTTAGTGTGAACAACTTTTGGCATTTCGGCATCTGGGAAACCAGAGGGCAAGACCCCTTATCTTTGCAAGTCATGAAATCCCGTTATAGGAAACCCCGATGCGCTCTGTGGATGATTCGGTTTAGTGTGAATAAATTTCGGTGTTTCGGCATTCGGGAAACTAGAGGGCAAGACCCCTTGTCTTCGCAAGTCGCGAAATCTCGGTATATGAAATCCTGATGCGCTCTGTGGATGAGCTGGTTTAGTGTGAATAAGGTTCAGCATCCAAGAAACTAGAGGACAAGACCCCTTGTCTTCGCAAGTCGCGAAATCCCGGTATACGAAACCCCGACGCGCGATTAATACTGAGTGTCTTTCAACATCCTTAAGCTCAGGAGGGATAGTGACCGTCAGATCCATATCAACGAGGGTCGTTGATCTCATACAGGAATTCCCATATCAGAATTCAGGGATTGGAGTGACAAGATATTTGGAGTCGCTGCATCATAAACTCTCGGTTCACGAAACTCCGAAAAGATCTGGACCGTTGGATCCATATCATTGAGGATCATTGGATCTCGTACAAGAACTTGCGTATCAGAGTTCAGGGAATGGAGTGACCAGTGGTTTGGGTCGCTACATTTTTAACTCTTGGTTACCAAAATCCCGATACGGCTAGGACCGTTAGATCAAGGGGAGATTCACAGCCGTCGATCTTATCGAAGGTAAGATTTCGGGTTTCAGGGTTTGAATAGTCGAATGACTTGACTCTCTTGCATTGTTGAGTCACAAAATGAGAAAGGAGCCTCTTGGCTTGGCCTGTGGTCATAACCAACGATCACATGGAGGTGGATAAGGTAAGAGATATCTTGCGCTAGGACGCCATAGGAATTTGGGGATTCTGTCCCTTGAGGAAGAGCGGAAATTTTATTTTTTCCGTAGTGGGTATGTGACAAATTGGTATCAGAGCATGGTTACAACACTTGGCCTACTTGGGCTCATGTATGAGTCACGTAAGGAGATATTGTTATCTGCATTTTCTCTTTAAGGAGAAGGATTTCAAAATGAAACTGTAATTTGGGAATTTCTACGGAATTCCAGCAAAGGAATTATATTGTTCCTTTGTCAAAATGAAAACTAATCTTATAGGAGTAGGGATGCACTGATCAATATCACTGATAAGACCTGAATGTGAATAATAGAGGTGGAATAAATTTTGCTATGAAGCTGCACGAGCCAGAAAAGGGACATGAACTGAGTTGTTCTGTTAGGTAAGACGATGGCTACCTACTAAAGTAGGTAGAGTCTCTTGCAATTGAGATGGATGGTTAGGTAAGAATTAGGATCCTCATGAAGAAATCCTTCATGATTTAGGAAATCTGGTAAGGACTGGTAGGATCCTTATAAATTTATAATTACTGCATTATTAAAAAACTAAACCCTGAGCATATAACTCCTCACGATTGAGAAGACTGATGAAAATGTGTAGAGTCAGATTACCTGACCTATAATTGTTAGAATCAACAACAAGGATAATTTGTTTAAACAAGATTAAGAGGAGTCCTTTGGGACTGTTGCTAATTCCCAAGAGTGACCCTTGTTGTTTGTTCCCATAAAGAGAGGGTAACATTCATATGAGTTATGACTATGAGATTAATCCTGTAAGTAACTTAAAATCTCAGAAAAGATACCGGGGAAATTTTGTATGCCAAGTGTGCATATAGAGCACAAGGAGTGCATATAGAAACAAGCTTGTGTTTAAGTTTTAAATATCTGGAGGTTGAACAAAGAGGTTGATTCTAGAAGAGTTGATGCCAAGTTCGTGGTTGGAAGTCATTGAAAATCTAAACGGACAGTGGAATTCTTCGAGGGAGGAATACCGAAATTCTGTGAATCGTTAGATCTAGTAGATCAGCGGAGAAGATAAGGATGATAACCTCTCATCACTCACAAACTCAGGAGGAATAGTATCCATTAGATTGGAATCAACAAAAGTCATTTATCTAGAGCTTAGAGGTTTCAACTATTGGGAAAATAGAAGAAAAGACTTTCCCAAAGTCGTGCAAGGTAAATCATTGATTCAATCAAGGCCGTTGGTTAGCGAATGACCTGAACCATAGATCCAGTGTAATCGGATCTTCGGGAGTCAGAGGTTTAGAAGTCAATGGGAAGATTTTTGAGAACTCACATGTCATGAAATCATGACATCCAACCTAAGCCGTTGGATCGATACAGGTGGTGGATTGTTGATCTAACGCATGCACATTTTGGGGATTCGAAATCGGGAGTTAGGAGGTGAAGACTCCGTCATAATCCTGAAAGGTGGAAAGCTGAGATTTGATCAGGACCATTGATTGGCAGAGATATCTGGACCATGGGATCTAGGTTTCCGGACCCTCGTGGATCAAAAGTTTGGGAACCGGTAGAGAATTGTCCACGAATTCACCGAAACACAGGATCCTGACGTGTGTCTAGGAGTTGACCCCAGGTTATGAGCGAAGGGTCATGTGAATAAAAGAGCTGAGAAAACCTTAGCCTCGGTCTTTTGGGGTTTTGGATTTTGGGGATCGAGGAACCAGAGTTCCTTGCAAAAGGAATCCTGAAATTGTGAAATGCAAAGCGCCTTTTAGTTCGAATCGTGGTCACCCCCGGTGGTCACGTGAGGAGAAGGTGTGAACTAGTATGATGAATACTTAGCTGTGTTCAATTGTACTTGAGTTCATGAGTTTAATGCATTGTGAAGCTTCATAATAGGAAGCCTGATATTAATACCGGTAAGGTATGAATGATATTAATCGTGCAAGTAATGCACATGTATGATGTAAGAGTATAAGTATACTAGAGGCCCAATATGATTGCCTTGATGAGTGAAACGTGAAGCAAGTATTTCTCTTTTCTAGATTAAATGAATACTATGGAGGCATAGATGACTCCATTCTGGGGAGTCATGAAAGTTTTGTTCCAAATAATAGCCTGAGGGGAATGTATTCCATTTCCTCAGAAAGTACTAATATAATTAGATGAAAGGGTAAATGAACAAAGATTCTCTCTTGTCATAATAAGAGACAAATGATTACGCCTTTGAGCATCACATGAGAAGGATTGTGAATGAATCTGAATTGACTGATCTTAACAGTAAAGATGCATGTGGGCTATAAAATATACCTATAGAAACTGCACACAGGCTTACGATTATGAGTATAGCTAAGTACATCATGGATGTAAGTTAGAAATAACCTAGAACATGTGCAGATGCATAATCTGGAATACATACCCGAAAGGTATTTCTATGTCCCTTAAAGAATGCTTATTAACAAGCTGAAGCTAATTCGAGCTTGAGGCCATCACAGATAGTAATGGATATGCAACAATGAAGTTTCATACCAAAGGAGTTCCCAGTGGAGGAACTGTATAAGGACTCTGTCAGAGGAATAGAGTCACAACCCGACCAATTGTTGAAGGTAGGACAATGGGTTGCAAGGCCTATCCATATATAAGAATCCT
>SNQJ01S0017888.1:13392-38091 GCA_010110895.2 Picea sitchensis | reverse complement strand
GATTACATTTTGAAAGAATCATGTAATTAATAGAAGACTAACAACTGAATATTGACCATTCTGATAATCGAATGGAAGTGTGTAGGATGCACATGTTCATGATTCATTATGAGCAAAGAGTTTCTATTAAATCATGTTACGATATCCCAAAAAGGGTTAGGGTGAGGCCTAACCAAGGTGGCTCAAGAAAAAGAGAAGGAAGATCCCGACATGGAGCATAATTGCAAAAGTAGAGAAGAGACAGTGAGGCCTTAGAGATAACTCGGCTGGGCTGAAAAGTCCCAGGCAATGTAGAAAGAATTTGAAGAAGGGGAAAGTCCACAATTCTTTCCTTGTTGTGCATTATGTTTTCTATGGGATGAGAAAGATAGTACATTGATGAATGGAAATGTTTTGATACCATAGTGATGATGGTTGTAATACTCTGAAAACGATTGAGAACTATTGTGTTGCACTCACAAAAACATTAAGGATAGTGTGATGAAGTACATACGGATATGCTGGGACATGTTTGAAAATATTTTATTAATTTAAATGCTATGGTACTTTCATTTTAATTTACATGACGACTAATGTGCCTATGGTGTATGTCATGTGTAGAAAGAAATAAGATTGGAACTGTTGAGAAAGATAGTTTCCAATAATGAACAACCTCAAGCAGAGGGTGACCATGGGGAGGCTGCAGTTGAAAGATTGTTGACAGGACTGTGAAAATCCAACTAAAGCACTGTTGATGAGGTAGAGATCAGAAAGAGAGTGCTAGAAACCAAGAATCGGTATAAAGATATTCGTGCCTATGTGCCACAAGGTATGAAGGGATTTGGTAAGAACCTCTTCTGAAATATTTTATTGTCTTAGTGTTATGCATGAACTTTGAAAGGCAGTTGTATGCCTTGGATACCCAAGTAAGGTATGATTCAGGAAGGAGGACCTGAATAATGGAGGTATGAACCTCTGGTAGTAAACACTGTTTGTAACCATTGGGAAAATTCATGAATTGATATGTCATGAATGTATTGACAATCAAGGAATGCGTAAAGGAATTCATGTGAAAATTTTGAGTTCATGTGTATTGATTTGGGATTGTGATCGGCCTATAGCAAGCAGTATGGTCCTACTATAAGAATGAAAGAAAATGAATAAACCATATGAGGAAAAATTTGGTTAAATTCCAACACCCCATGGCAAAGAACCAGTCATAAAGTGTGACGAACTTGAAAAAGAATGCAAGAATGCATTGGGTATGAATGTGGCCATGGATATTGGCACAATTGTTAAAACCCTTTTGAAATGTTGAATTACGTTTTGAAAATTTTGGTATGATGAGATGAGACTAATAGTTTGTTTGGCTATGGAAAGAATGAATTGCAGGAAGCAAAGGGTCATGGATATGGAAATGAGGTAAGCCCATAGGAAAGATCGATTTCCTACTGAGCCAAACTACAAGGAATGGTATTTCCTTTTTGAGAAAATAATTTAATTGTTAAGTATGCACAATTATGAAATTGTTGTGATGATGTTGTAAAGGTGCAATAAAATGTATATGCATGGAAAAGCTAACAAGTTGTTTGGCTGATTGAAGTTGAAAGTGCAGGAAGCAAAAGAGTCTTGGATATGGAAATGTTGTAAGCCCATAAGGAAGACCAATTTCCTGCTGAGCTAAAATGTTATGGGAAGGAAAGTCCCATAATTGTGAATTTGGTTTCGTACGGAACATATCTGAAAATAAAAGAAGAGATTGGAAAAATTTGTGGGTGATAGATTTGCAATAAAAATTCTAAAAGTTGGAATTTATAATGATGTCTCATGAATGTTGTATACCTGTGACACAGGTGAGGAAAAAATATCTGTCCAGAAGGAACAGATGAAGGCTGTTAAAGCTAAAGATGATGAAAAAGGCTACTGTTGAGCCATGAAAACCCCGCGACAAGCCATGATCGCCTGAAAATTATGGTGTTGATGTAACACAAGGAGAAGGTATGCCTTAGCAGAGAAAGTCTGAGGGACACCTTGACTGTAAGACTCGATAGAGTCTCTAAAATTTTCCTTTGCGAGAAAACCTTGGCAGGGAAAGATGGATTGCCCGAGGAACTGTATAATAGTGAAGGGGATGCCTAAGCCTGGGCCTGGAGGGTGAGTGACTGCAAGGAAGAGGAGACCTTAATAATTCTTGTAAACTATTGGGATCATGCACACAGTGGGTAGTTTCCCATGCAGAAAAACCTTGGAAAGGAAGATGAAATCATGATAGCTCTTGTGAACTATTGAATTGGAATCATGCACCCAATGGGTACGTCAAGGAAAGTGATGACCATGGATAACAAAACTACCATGTGGATACAAATCCACAAACTGAACAGATAAGTATTGTGCTAAGATTATGAAAATTTCCTTTTGAATTTTGAACAACAGTAAGATGTTTTCGCACAAAATTGTGATTAATGTGCTTGTTGTCCAAGAATTATTGAAGGCAAATGATGAATACTAAGATCCTGAAAGAGGACCTGACCGATGATGAAGGTCAAGACTTCTGAAGTGGCTAAATGAGAAAGGAATGACATGTGTTTTTGGGAAAGAACATCGAGGACGGTGTTCCTTTAAGGGGGAGGGAATTGTAACACCCTGTTTCGCCCAATTTGTATTTAATCATAAAATAGGAATTACCATGCTAAGGCATGAGGAAAATGTAAATATATTATTGACTGAGTTTCCAAATAACTAACTGTGGGGGTGAAGCCTTTAAAGTACTGGCCATGATATCACTAGAGGAAGAATGTGAAAACTATAAGAGAGGGTTCATTATGACAAATAACCCCAAATTTTCCTTGATGAGGATGACAACCTCCTTCGGATCCCAAGGAGAGAAATCAATTAATGAAGAAAGGATTGGTGGTTGAATTATCAACCATCCCCATGAATGGAAACATGGGTTGTTAGCCCAAAGTACCGTATGAACCTACAGACCTGATATTCCTTCTGACAGAAGGAACGGGATAGGTTGGCAAACCTTCCAAGGTAAGAGGGATACACATGGGAGAGGAGACACCAGACAAAAAGAGCATAAGATCACAAGGGAGATGGGCGGAGCTCTCCAGCGAGTCACGAACTAAAGGCCACGAGCTTGATGCTGAGGAGCATCCGAGAAACCTCGTCGAGGCCATAACCGAGAGAAAAATCTCTAAGTTATAGAGAACATGACCCAAACAGAAGCAGAAACAGAGGAAGAACCCTCGAGAAGTGTGAGAATTCCCTAGTGATATCATGGCTTGGCACGGGGATGGCCAGAGTGCTAAGAATCAATGCCTCTATGCCTATGGTTGGGTGGAAGGACGAACACCCACAACCAGTTGGTTGGCGACAACCTGTAATAGATAAGCGATTTCCTACCCTGTGTAATTTAGCCGTAACTGTGTATGAATTAGTTATACTGTGTATGTTTCAGGAATTGTGCATATTTCTTAATGGATATACTGTATCTCCCCTATTTTTTCTTGATTGTATAACTAGGAAAGTAAGAAATTATATGGTTAGGAGATGATTTTATACTCATAAATTCTTGTGTCCTGTGGAGGCATAAGCCAGAGTCACGAACGATGTGTTCATTGACCCTGGACACAGTTTCATGTATGCATGCCAACCCTCCTAATTGTTTAGAGTCCCTTGGAGGATGAATTTTGTTAAGCTCAGGAGAGGTAGTGCAGATTGGCATAGGCTCTCTACGAGGAAAACTGAACCCAGAACTCCTTATGTCCTGGACAAGCTCAGGAAGGATCACACCGTTGTGTGCAAGAACCCTGCATGGAGTGTAGAGGTCGAGAAACCCTTTGGAGGTTTCAGAGTGTATGAAAGCTCAAGAGTGACAAATAGACCGTGATCGAAAACAGATCTGAACCGTTGGTTCAATTCGGGAAATAGAGGTGAGGATTTCCCCAAAGTCCTGAAGGGAAAATCGCCGATTCACAGGGGAAAATCTGGACCGTTGGAGCCTACATTCAGACAGCTGGAGAAGAGTGCGCAGGAGAATAGATCTGAACCATCAGATCGAGCGTAGGGGATTGATATCCATCTGATCCATAAAAGGCACACAAGGTTTAACCTGGTGCATGTAGGGGAGAGAGGACTCGTCAAAGTCCTGAAAGTCCCGAAGTATACAAAACCCCGATGCACTCTATGGATGAGTCGGTTTAGTGTGAATAACTTTCGGTGTTTCAACATCTGGGAAACCAGAGGGAAATACCCCTCATCTTTGCAAGTCACAAAATCCTGGTATATCAAACCCCGATGCACTCTGTGGATGAGTCAGTTTAGTGTGAATAACTTTCAGTGTTTTGGCATCTGGGAAACTAGAGGGAAAGACCCCTTGTCTTCACAAGTCGTGAAATCCCGATATACGAAACCCCGATGCACTCTGTGGATGAGC
The DNA here is from genome assembly GCA_010110895.2 of Picea sitchensis. Taxonomy (NCBI): domain Eukaryota; kingdom Viridiplantae; phylum Streptophyta; class Pinopsida; order Pinales; family Pinaceae; genus Picea; species Picea sitchensis. The sequence goes on along the minus strand of SNQJ01S0017888.1, from coordinate 33,671 downwards.
CAGTTTAGTGTGAATAAGTTTCATCATTTTTGCATCTGGGAAACCAGAGGACAAGACCCCTCGTCTTCGCAAGTCGCGAAATCCTAGTATATGAAACCCCGACGTGTGATTAAGATTGAGTGTCTTTCAACACCCTTAAGCTCGGGAGGGATAGTGACTGTCAGATCCAGATAAACGAGGGTCATTGATCTCATACATGAATTCCCATATCAGAATTTGGGGATTAGAGTGACAAGAGATTTGGAGTCGCTGCATCGTGAACTCCCGGTTCACGAAACTCTGAAAAGATCTGGACCGTTGGATCAAAATCATTGAGGATCGTTGGATATCGTAAAATAACTCACGTATCGGAGTTCGGGGAATGGAGTGACCAGTGCTTTGGGTCGCTACATTTCAAACTCCTAGTCACCGAAATCCCGATACGTCCAGGACCGTCAGATCAGGGAGAGATTCACAGCCGTCGATCTCATCGAAGGTAAGATTTCGGGTTTCGGGGTTTGAAGACTCGAATGAATTGACTCTCTTGCATAGCGGAGTCATGAAATGTGAAAGGAGCCTCTTGGCTTGGCCTGTGGTCATAACCAATGATCACATGGAGGTGGATAAGGGAAGACTAGCCTGCGCTAGGCCCCCGTAGGAATTCGGGGATTCTATCCCTTGAGGAAGAGCATAAATTTTATTTTTTCCGTAGTGGGTATGTGACATCCAAGTGTCTGGAAAGTGTTTTAAAACCTTATTTAGCTCATATTTGGATCCATATGTTTATAGATCTGGGTGTCAAAAGGAATTTAAAGAGAATTATGTGACTGGAGCTGAATCTGGATATTTAAGAATCTAGGTTTTGGAAAAATTTCTCTAAAAATAAAAGTTGTATTTGGATCCCATCAAGAATTTTTTTGTTATTTGATAGCGATTTTTTGGCATTAATTGACAGAAATTGTATAATTTGGGTGAAAATGGATTTTTCAGGAAGCCATAACTTTCATCTTAGAGCTTAGATCAAGGCATGGGAATAGTCATTGGAAAGATGATTCGGAGGGGAATAACCTTGAGATATTACAATTTAAATAAGTGTAGTAAGATTCTTCATGAATCGAGAGGAAGAATCACATGTAGCATTAATTGGAATTTTCTTTATAATATGCCTAACTCTAAAAAAAATGGTTGTTTTCACATTTTGTAGAATTAGGGGTATAAACATATCAGTTCAATCTTGGGATTTCATAATAGAGACATGGAGGATGTAGAGGGATCATATAGTCACGAGAGAGAATCCAAAGGAGAACATGTCAGTTTGGGTAATGCAGAGACATAATCTAATGGACATAGGAGAAGAGTGGAACCAATAGAATGGGTAGAGACTATGAGAAGTTTGAAAATGGAAGTGTAGAATTATAAAGATGACAATGAGAAGAGAATGAGAGAACAAGAGGAGCATAATCAAATAAATACTTAGTTGATGCAAATATCGAATCAGTTACAGAGACAAGTGAAGAATGGATCATGATGAATACATGAAGAAGAAGGAAGACATCATGCAAGGATAGATAAATATAGAATATCCAGTCACTCAAGAAGTGATAGTAGAACTCATAGACATCAATCACCTAATCACTAAGACAAGAAGTTTCATACATCTGAATATTCAGGGAGAAATCCAAAAGTGTCTCCTATTAGGCATCAAAGAAGAGGATATAAGTTGCATAGCTTGCAAGGAGAGCTTAGGAAGCATAAGTCACCATCCTTTAATGGTGAAAGAAAAAGTGGAGAAGATTCTTGACGGGTGCTCAAATTGACATCTTTATAGAACCCATCCAATACTTTTTGTACACCTTTTTCCCATTTCCATTTCCATATTAATACACTTTCCATCCACAATGATGCATTTTTGGTCAAGGTATAATCATTCACTCAACATACCATTTCAATACTTGTTCTTATGCATTTTCAATGAATTATCAACTTCTGTGCTAACAATGCTTTACAGAAACAAAGCTACACATGTACCTTCCCAACATGAGAGCTTCAATTCTTATTCAAGTATAGCCACTACAACTCTCGTTGTTGCAACTCCCAGTGTTGTGACTCTGGCTATTGCTACAACTCCCAGTGTTGCAACTCTCGTTGTGCTGCGACTCTCACTATAGATTGTTTCTACAACTCCACAAAAACTCATCGATCAAACAAAAAGTTGTCACCAAGGATCAACCAGTCATCCAACAACCACTCAGGAACACAACAAGGGAAATCAAGTGCTAGAAAGGAATGGAATCTCAACCACCACTTGTCGTGGATAATTTAGTTATTACGCACCTATTTTTTTCCCTCTTTTCGAAAATGTGATGTAACAAGATGATACATTTGGATTATTATGTTTATCCATCAATTTTCTTATCTCATTTAGGAAGAAGTCATTTTGTATAAATACATTCGTTCTCTCTGAGCCGAGGGATGGAGGAAAAGCAACAGAAAGTTTGTAAACCATAGTTGTATTGATCTACATATATATGTTTAATAAAAATTATGTTTCATTCCTATTCAACTAATGTTGTGTTAAGCATTTGAGCGTCTACTTCATTGTTATACCACTACCTTGTCTAAGGAGGTAGGGCCCCCTCCTTAGCTTGGTATTGTTTGTATCTACTATACTTTTTAGAAGCAGTCATAACATATTTTTCATCTTTTCATTTATTTCAAGTAATTCCTTTATTAACATGTTGTTGTCATTCTAATGTTCTCCATTATTGTAGCTTGGGATTGTTGTAACATAGTACTAACATTGCAGGGTACTATTTCTTGAGTCATGAGTGGATACATGTAGCATATTTTTCATATTTTCATTTATTTCCAACAATTCCCATGTTAAATCAACTGATTGATTGTTCTAGCTTAGAACTAACATTGTGTGGACATCCTTTTTTTGTTGATGACTACATAGCTATATACTCTCTTCCTTATTTTCATTTATTTCCAACAATTCCTCTATTAAAATTATGTTGCAACTTTGTCATTTTGTCGTTCCTGCAACTCTGTTATTTCCATCCCATGCCGACATTGCAAAACCTTGTCTTTTCTTTTTATTTCCTAATGTGTAGTTGTATAATATTTTATTCATTTTAATTTATTTCCTGTAATTCATCATTTAACTTTGTTGTATATTTCACTTATTGTGATTCCAGTTGAACCCATTTGTGATTGTTGTAACTTGTGTTTCTATGAATCTCGTTGTTGCAAGTCTGATTGATGCAACTCCATTTACTGCAACTCTCGTTGCTGCAAATCTACTTCACATCATTTGGCTTTCTAGTTAGCAATTGTGTTTTTTAATTCTTGAAGCTTGAGTACATGAGACATAACACAATTTTCACAATAATTAAGGTCATCTTAAATACTTGAACAAGTCACCTTTACTTTTCCTACAAGTGTTATCTTTATTTTTCCATCAAGTGTGATCTTTATGTTCCTGCAAATGTGATATTTACTAATTTTCCTGCAAGTGTGATCTTTACTTTCCTATAAGTGTGATTTACTTTCCTACCAATGTGATCTTTACTTTCCTACAAGTGTGATTTATTTTTCCTGCAAGTGTGATTTACTTTCCTGCAATAGTGATTTACTTTCTCTCAAGTGTGACGCTTACGTTTTTGGAAAAGTGTGTTTCTATTCTTGCTAATTGTAGATTTGATACAGTTTAATTTGATGAATTGCTAAGGGATTTTGATATCCTGCTTTGTGACATTCATTTGAAATTACTAAAACTCATTGACAATTACAACATTATACTTGCATATATGGTGCATGATAGTTCGTAAGTTCAATACGACCTCAGATTGATAATTAAATGCACAACACTTCAGTTCTCTACCAAATTAATTAGGAAGTAATTGAAAAGTCTGTCCCTTTTGGTGTCATATATGAGGATCTGTCAAAAGAATAAATGTTGTTTTTCTATTGTTTGGATTATTATTACAGTAGGATGAGTGATATAATTTATTTTTAGCAATTTTTAGGATGCTTTTCTAATATTTTCTATGCACAGAGTTAGATATCAACAAGGTATATTTGTTAGTTCATCCAAAAATCCCCATAAAACTAACAGTGCAGGTCATTCTCAAGAAATAAAGGAACTTAGTCAGTCAAACTATTTTTCAATTACAACAATTTTTCTTTCCAAGAAGAGACATGAGACCTCGATTCAAGAATATGAAACCGTACAGTGTTCTATGCACATAGAGGTTCCTCCTTCAGAATATTTCATCAATTAAAAATACCACTTCGGGGAGTTCATGTTTCCTAAAGCACCTTGAGAAGCAAAAGACAACCCTTGGAAGGAAATGTCACACAAAATTGTCAACTAAGAGACCTCTGCCTTCGGATTTCCAATTAGAGGATCAAATGAACAGATCAAAATGAAGAATATCCCTCATTCATTCTTGTCGAATTTTCATGGTCTATATAAAGAATATCCTGACACCTTCCTATTAAAATTTAGTGTTCTTTGCAGAAGTTATGATTACATGTCTAATTCCCATAAATCAAAACTTTTCCCTTCCACACTGAAGAACATTGCACTATGCTGGTTCATGATTCTTGGTAGGGACAGAATTCTCACATGGGACTGGATGATGTATAAATTCCTAGAAAAGTACCAAGATTATTGTAAGGATAAATAAAGGAGGGAGGAAGTCTTCAAGATGACACAACATGAAGATGATATTCTTGAGGATTACACTGAAATATTCAACTATAATTTGCAGAGGGAAAGGAAATGAGGTTTTCTCTTGAGACACAAAATGTCTTATTGCTGAGAGGAATCTGAGATGATTGCATTGAACTTCTCAACCTGATGGGTGGAGGAGACAATACAAGGAAAAAACCTTTTAGCAGAGGTTATAGTGGAGTTTTCTAATGTTACAAAATTCACAAAAATTATCAAAAAAACCTCTGCTACAACATTTGTTATTGATAGAGGATGATTTTGCAGATACTATAATGGAAGTTGATTATAACTAAAAAAAATTGGGCAGCCAGAGGTGTTAGCGAATGTTTATAAATAAGTGTGTTTGTATAAGGCACAAGCACTGGTACTTACATACACATACAACACTGGTGTTGTACACTTAATTTCAAGAACTGGGCTCATAATATGTGAAAGAATTGGGGAAGTTAAATATTTAAGCACTGGGACATGTGTCGTATAAGAACTAGGGCATTTTTCATGTAAGCACCGAGGAGTTACCATCGAAATGCACCGGGACAGCTAAAATAATTAAGCACCAGTGCTTTCTGCATAGAACATGTTATCACCATTTAAATTTTTGGTGTAAAATTGATATTTCAGGGATTAGCGAGGTGCTAAACTAGTTTGGAAGTCAGATAAATTTGGAGGAGGGTCAGAAAATGGAAAAAGAGATTAAATTTGGCGGAGGTGTTAAGAAAATCAGGCTCGAAAGGACATAGATCACCATCCACTGAGATCAACAGTTGGGAGATATTTCGGAGTTCGAAATAGAGTGGAGGTTAAAATATCTAAGAAGTCCCAAAATTTCAACCATGGTTTCTCTGCAAAGGTACGTGGCATCTTCAGGTTCATTTCGGGGAGAAAAGTGGGTAGACTCAAAACCACCCCATCACACCCCTGAAATCACGTGTTAGATGTAAATTAATTGGGTCTAATCCRCAGGCTACACGTGATAATGAAACTTGACGGCGGGTCAAATCACCCCGAGGACCCTGCTTGTGTACTATTCGTTCGTGTAGTGCCAAATAAGCACCTTCAAATAATTGATTTGATACTCATCATTTCAAATTTATAACCTAACGTGAGAGGCCATTATCCCCATAAGGATTTTTCGTCAGTAGCCAATGATTATAATTGATTCCGTCTGTTACTCAAAACCTGGGTGATATTACTCTATCTTGGGAAATTAACGACTTATTCCAGAATGCGATATCAGTAAATCGAATTGCTCATCCAACTCATGTGAAGTTTGAGGGAAATATGCCCATGTTCCCTGACAAAACAGAGGGAGCCTAGGAGAAAGATTCAACAGTTTTCAGAAAATCAGGGAGTTCAAAGAATATGACAGAATTATCAAATAAAAAGAGAGAAAGGCATGTTGCACAACTCCTAACAACAAAATCTCATGAAAAATATGTTGATGAAATAGGATCAGGTGAAGAGATCAGGTTGAATCCTATTATGAAGGATTTTATTATTAATGGATATGCAGATGGATACAACACACAAGTTGGTGTAAGAAAAAAGAAAAAAACAATGAAAGGAAGAGGCTAAAGCTGAAACAATCAAAAGCATTGAAGAAAATCATCCTAGCTGGCTTGACACGTTAAAGGAAGAGATTGAAAAGATAAAATAAAACTACATGACAAGCTAAATCGAGTATATTTCAGGGGATCTTGTGATACTATAGACATGTGGCATTTAGTAGAAATATACCAAGTATTTCGGTTTCTATCTGTAACTGCTCCCTAGAAAGTAGGAGTTCGGTTTTGATGAKTTACTCCCTCTGTAATCGATGTCTATTTTTGGAATCTTGGAAAGAATGACCCATTTTTTGGCCTGATATATAATTTATCTATATATATTGTTAAAAATATAAAAGAATGGYTCAACTGGTCATCGAGGGGCATGCCTTTGTAGTAGGGAAACATTGTGATTTCTTATGAATTTCAATACAAGCAGAGAAGGTTTTCTTGGATAGCCGAGATTCATCATGGTGTTTATGTTCAATATGTTTTCTTGTATTTCATATTCATTGATGTGTTTTGCTGCTAGTAATAATCTTTAAGTAAAAGAAGGAATTCAACTTGCTAGTGGTCCTTCTCACATTGATTATACTTGTTATGTTTTTATTGGTTTCTGGTTCAGAATTCACCCTTGATTGGTGCTCTGTTTTCGGTAACCATCCTTTAGGTTCCTTCTTATAAAGCCATACCAAGAGATTCCTCCTCTGTTAGATGCCTCTTTTCATAGTGGTCTTTCCTTTCTTTCCAAATTCCATCTCATATATCTTATTTGGATAAACATAGTGACTATTTTTCTTATGTTCCCTTAGGAATACATAGCTTGAAAATTTTCATATGATTTTATGAGTTGACCCCATTGCCCAATGGCCCTATTCTCTTGTTTGTCCTACCAAACCTTTTAAAAAAACATGTCTTATCGCAGAGTTGGATCTCTGTGTGTTCATTTCTAGATATTTTTGAGTATTTCCACTCTCTACATGTTCGAGAGAGCCCTCTTTGGATGAAAGGGTCAAAATCCAACCTAAAGTTGGTTGAAACAGTTACCTCTGTCATTTGTTTATCATCCGAAAATATTTATAGAGTGCTAACATTCTGGCGTCGTTGCTGGGGAGCCAAGGTGAAATATTCGCTAGGAGGAATGACAAAGTTCAGATTTGAGTACTGATGGGGAAAAATATTCATACACATAAAGGTTGTACATCATTCACCTGGTGACTCCATTTTCAAGAATCTAGAATTCAAAATTTTCATGGCGACTCCACCATCCAAAGACTTAGTAGCCTGAATATTTTAATGGGGAATCCACTCAAGCTTCAAATKCAATTCAAAGACTCCACTGGAAGATGATATCCCTTGATAGAGGTATGAAAGGACATCATGGGAGAAAACAAGTACCTAAAGTTGAGTTTTTTCCAAGACATAATATTTTTTGTTATTCATTACCTTTTGTTCTTTCCTGAACATGCTAAACAAATTTTTCTTTACCTAATGCATTCAAATGATGATAATGATAATCTTGCAATAATATATCCTCCTCTTAAAGTTGTACATACATATCCTCACCGTATCACTGATTTTGATCAAAATCTTCCATCTGAGCCATGTGATGACCATATCCAAGTTTATGAGCCTCATGAAACCAAGGCTGATGCCTCACCTCTTGTACTTGATCCAACACCCTCCAAGATTCAACATAGATACAGTCCTTTAAAATTACCTCACATCCTTCATGATTTTCCTCCAAAGCACTATAAGTACTTATCTATGTTTGATGGAGAACCTAATGCTATCATAGATGAAAAACACATCCAAGATTTTGAACATTTTGTAGATTTGTTTGAGATTGATCATGATGATGTTTATATGAGGGCCTTCTCTCAATCCTTGAAAGAGGATACCAAATACTAGTTTAAACATTTGCAGCCAGAGATAATTATCTCATGGGAGGACTTGAAGAATGTTTTTTTGAAGTTTTGGGGAAAGAAGAAATCTTTGGATCTACAACTTACATAGTTTTATGCCTTAAAAAGGTAGAGAAATGAAACTATTTCTACATTTAGCAGAAGTTTTTCCAGTATTTATTACAATTTTCCCAAATAAATTCAACCCACCAAAGCTGCTGCCATGCTCCATTATGCAACAACTCTTCATCCAGATTTATCTTTCCTCTTGATGGAAGGAAGACCTAAGTCATTAAAACAAATGTTTAACGATGATCAAGAGATTCAATACAATATCCAAGCATGTAAACAAATTTGAAATGAGGAGTTGGATGCTAAAGAACACGATAGTGAATATGAACATAAAACAATTGATTTAAATCTTGAGTAGAGAGTTAATAATATCATATGCCCTCTTGAAGTTTTAAATGATAATAAATTTTCAAAAGAATATATTCCTCTTATTGGAAGGGAAAGCATTAATTTAGCTTCAGATTCATCCCATGATAAGCATGGGGCTGATTGTTTTCTGTATTCATTTGTAGACAATCAAGAAGATGAATTTGCAATTCAACTTGTTGAAGAGTAGGTTGATGCTCCAAGATTTTCCTTGTTAGATAATATTGCAGATGTTGTTGATTTCCCTATATATGATGAATATGATGATGAAAATGATGTTGACCTCCTTGAACAACCAACTACATGTTCTCTATTAGAAAATGTTCCTTTTCAGCAGTATAATGAGAGCAATCAGCCTACATATCAAAGTTACAAAGAAGAAAGTATTGAATCGGCTGAATGAAATTCTTTACCTTTATGGTTTTCTTCATTTAAATTGTTGAAAGAAAATTATAAGATCATCGTTGAACAAAAGGAATGTGTGCTGATGCCAAATCACACTGATTCACTGGAACAAATTAACAAGAAATTGCAACAATCTTCTGATATGTTTGATGACCCTGTTACTTTTCATATAGAAGGTATTGTCAGTTCAAAATTGCATCCATTGGTCGAAAATGAATCTGAAAATGATTGTGTTCAACAATCCAAAGAAATTGAAAAATATGCATATGACAACATTGAAAAAAATGAAGAAAGTTTTGAATCGGGTGAAAGAACCTTGCCATTGTGTTTTACTTCTTTCAAATTTCTAAAGAAAAATGTTTATAATGTTTCAAATCAGAAATCCTCTAGGCATGGTGTTGAATATGAAGAAAGAAATGGACTTGCAAATGAAAACTATCTTCCATTATGTTTTTCTTCTTTTGAATTGTTGAAAGTAAATCATGAGATAATAGAGGAAGATGATCAAGAAATTTTTGTTAAAAGTCATTTTCCTTCTCCTAAACTTGATGAAGATATTCAACAAAATTTCCAGCAAAACAAAGTGCTTCAAATTTGTTTTTCTTCCCCTATGAATGATGTGTTTGTTCAAATTCTAAGTGGTTTAGACAGGGATGAGGGTTCTGAAACTGCATCTATGGAGACTTCAAGCAATGACTCAACAAAGGAAATAGAGTTTTAGGAAAGCAATGAAACAATGTATGCCGCTATTCAATCAAAAATACAGAAAGATAATAAAGAGACAGTGGTTTTATTTGATTCCTTTGAATATCATGGTTTTGAAAATGCATCTATGGGAACTCCAGATGGTGAAATGGTTCATGCTGTTAGCTTTTCACAATTACAACAAGATTATCAACAGATACGTATTTCCCTCCATTCATTTGAAAGTCAAAATAACAATCCTCGAGCAAATTTCCTCAAGGTTAATAAAACCAAATCAGAATTGTTTGATGAACAAGAGGATGGCCTTGATGCACATAATATAGTTGTCATATTTGAAGATGTTCAAGGATGTATGAATGTTTTTGTAGACAAACCTATCGCTGCCATTTCATTTGAAAATGTTCTCAGAACTGAAGAAGTAGAGAAAGAACAACAAACACTTATGAAGGAGGCTTGTATTTCTATTTTTATTCATCTAGAAGAAATGTTTTCTCATGTGTTTCATGACCCTGTGGAATGTTGTATGGAGTGTTTCAACAATCAGAATTTGTAGCTTATGATGAGTTGTAAACTTATAAATAAATACAATGGTCAATCAAAGTCAGTGTTAAATATGGATTGCTTTCCACTAGGGGGCTCATTTCAGTCAACACTATCTTATGATTCAAAATATTTTTATTTCCAGCAATCTCAACAAATTTTTCATCCTCTTGGTGGTAATCAACAGGTTAAATCACATTAAAAAAAGAATGCAGTGGGAGGGGTGAAGCATGATTGTTGGTTTGTGCATGTTTTAGAGGATCCATTTGCAGTTTTGTTGGAGGCAGTAAACAGTCTCAATGTTTTTAATTTTTTGAGATTTGAATTTATAGGTAAATTCTTGAATGAATTATCAGTTAATAAGATTTGGAGAAAGAATATGAAAAGAAAAGAAATAGTGGATAAAATTCTTGTATGGTTGCATTTCCATTATGATTTCACTTGATTGGAAGTTCATTTTAACAATTAGGGTAGGTAGGTGCGAATAGGCTTGTTGATCAAGCATTTTTCAGTTTATATTCTCAGTAGTGTTTACAATCACATTTTAGCATTTTATTTAGCGTTCAATCTCCAGTTGAGAGAAATGTGAAAACTTTGGTTTTCGGAGGACATGGGTGATAGGTCAGAGCAGGATACACACATGTTTTAGGAGCATCCCAATGGATCAGGCACAAGGCCTACAAGTTCTTTTCTACCTCACTAGGAGGATATCATCCCCAGTTGGAGCCCATGTTATCACCATTTAAATTTTTGGTGTAAAATCAATATTTCAGGGTTTAGCGAGGTGCTAAATCGGTTTGGTAGTCAGATAAATCTAGAGGAAGGTCATAAAATGGAAAAAGAGATTAAATTTGGTGGAGGCATTAAGAAATTTGGGATCGAAAGGAAATAGATCGCCATCCACTGAGATAAATGGTTGGGATAGATTTCAGAGTTTGAAACAATGCGGATGTTAAAATATCTAAGCAGTCCTGAAATTTCAACCGTGGTTTCCCCACAAAGGTATGTGTCATATTCAGGTGCATTTCAGGGAGAAAAATGGGTAGAATAAAAAACACCCCATCACACCCTCAAAATCACATGTTAAATGCAAATTAATTGGGTTTAATCCGAAGGCTACACGTGACAATGAAACTTGACGATGGGTCAAATCAGCCCGAGAACCCTGCTTGTGTACTATTTGTTCGCGTAGTGCCAAATAAGCACCGCCAAATAACCGATTTGATACTCATCATTTCAAATTGATAGCCAAACGTAAGAGTTCRTTATCCTTGTAAGGATTTTTCGTCAGTAGCCAATGATTATAACTGATTGTGACTGTTATGAAAAACCCATGTGATATTACTCTATTTTGGGAAATTAATGACTTATTCTAGAACGAGATATCCGCAAATCGAATTGCTTGTCCAACTCATGTGTAATTTGAGGGAAATAGGCCCATGTTTCCTGAAAAACTGAAGGGATCCAGGGAGAAAGATTCAATGGTTTTCAGAAAATCAGGGATTTCAAAGAATATGACAGAATTATCAAATAAAAAGAGAGAAAGGCATGCTACACAAATCCTAACAATAAAATCTCTTGGAAAATATGTTGATGGTCTAGGATCAGGCAAAGAGATCAGGTTGAATCCTATTATGAAGGATTTGATTATTAATGGATATGAAGATGGATACAACACACAAGTTGGTGTAAGAAAAAATAAAAAACAACAAAAGGAGGAGGCTAAAGCTAAAACAGTTAAAAGCATTGAAGAAAATCAACCTAGTTGGCTTGACACGTTAAAGGAAGAGATTGAAAAGATAAAATAAAACTGCATGACAAGCTAAATCGAGTATATTTCAGGAGATCTTGTGATACTGTAGACAAGTGGAATTTAGTATAAAGATCCTAGGTATTTTGGTTTCTGTCTGTAACTTCTCCCTAGAAAGTAGGAGTTCAGTTTTGATGAGTTACTCCCTCTGTAACCGATGTCTATTTTTGGAATCTTGGAAAGAATGACCCATTTTTTGGCCTCATATGTAATTTATATAGATATACTATTAAAAAGATAAAATAATGGTTCGACTGGCCAGAGAGGGTCCTGCCTTTGTAGCAGGGAAACTTTGTGATTTCTTATGAATTTTAATACAAGTAGAAAATGTTTTCTTGGATAGCCAAGATTCATCATGGTGTTTATGTTCAATATGTTTTCTTGTATTTCATATTCATGGATGTGTTTTGCTGCTAGTAATAATGTTTAAGTAAAACAAGGAATTCATCTTGCTGGTGCTCCTTCTCACATTGATTATACTTGTTATGTTTTTATTGGTTTATGGTTCAAAATTCACCCTTGATTGGTTCTGTGTTTTCGATAGCCAGCCTTTAGGTTCCTTCTTCTAAATCTATACCAAGAGATTCATCCTCTATTAGATGCCTCTTGTCATAGTGGAATTTCCTTTATTTCCAACTTCCATCTCATATAACTTATTTGGCTGAACACAATGACTATTTTGCCTTTGTTCCCTCAGGAATACATAGCTTGAAAATTTTCATATGATTTCAGGAGTTGACCCCATTGCCCAATGACCATGTTCTCTTGTTTTGCCTACCAACCCTTTTAAAAAAAATTGTCTTATCACATAATCTGACCTATGTGTGTCCATTTCCAAATCGTTTTGAGTATTTTCAGTCTCTACATTTTCGATAGAGCCCTCTCTGGTTGGAAGGGTCAGATTCCAACCTAAAGTTGGTTGAAACAGTTACCTTTGTCGTTTGTTTATCAACCAAATAAATTTATAGAGTGCTAACAGAACACATTAGTGCATTATTAATAAGAATGGACTGATGTTGTATCAAATAATATGCACTAATGTTCTATCAAATAATATGCACTGATGTCTTACATGGAAAAACACCTAGTGCATTAAATCCAAAAAGAACTGGTGCTTTTCAGTAACAAACAAGACCCAATGATTATGAATAAAACAATAGCACTGATGTGTATCAAAACACATATGCATCGATGCTTTGTATAATATTAACACACCAATGACCAATTTTTTAATATAATTTTGTGGTATTAAATTAATATTGAATTCAGTGCTAATTGATTACATAAAGGCATTGATGTGAATTTCATATGAAACGCACTGATAAGTTTTAATATTAAACATGTTGATGAGATTAATAATTAAAATACATCGAGAAACATCGACATGTGATAGTGCAATTATTGTTATTTTTTAATTCCATTATTTATCAAAAAAATTACAGATATCTTATATTTTGATTAGTGAATTTGGATATGATGTTTGGATTAATTTGTTATATCATCATATTTTACATCTCTTCATTATAATATTTAGTCATCCATATATTTAATCAATGATGTAACATTTCACAACAACATTGGACAATGCAATAGAATAAGTTAAAGCATATTTTATTGTATGAATAAGAGGGTCTTTGTCATGAAAAATGGGACACTTATCGATAATCCCTTGTCTTTCAATTGGGACATTATGTCAATTACATTAAACAAAAATGTATAATTTTCACAGACAATTATTTCAAAATAATACAATTGCAACTTGCATTGATATCCAAATATATTGGTCATCATTCTTCGCTAGAACTATTGTTAGTACTCGAGCTACTTCCATTCCTTGGGTTATTTTGTTGAATGTTTGGTTGATTGTCTTGATTGTTTTGTTCTTCTTGAAGTTCCATCTACAAACATAAACATAAATTGTAATGAGTCTATCTACATTGGTGAGAATGATGAAAATTGAAATAAATAATATACATGAACGTAAATTGAAAAGAAACATACCTCCAAAGAAAGAAGTGACTCATGAATCATACACATATGTTCAAAATAAAATATCATTCCTTGTTTCAACAATTCTTCAGTTGGCTCAGTTCCATACTTTGTTTTCTGCAAGTTTTATACCCCATAATAAATCATAGATTTTATACAAAGTATTATTTTTGTTTCATTAATTATAAAATGTGGGAAGTAAAACAACATAGATTATACTTACAAATTCGACAATTTTTTTTTGATATGCCAACATATACTCACAACCCTTAATTAACCCAATGTCAATCAATTTTTCTAATGTTTCTTATTTGTATTTTATCACCTGTTTGAATACATTCAATGATGGTTGATGTAAAACAACTTAAAATATACAAAAAAACCCTTAAGTTGTCATAAGGAAATAACAATTACTCACAAACTTTGCTATCAACCATTTTTCTTCCTTGTCATCCAGTTTTATGTGCGGAATGAGTTCCATTTTCTTTTCTTTTCTTTAAGAGAATATTTGAAAAGTGATATTTAATGTATAATTAATTATTTGTACCTAATAGAAAAATTCAATGATTACATACATTTGAAGCACGTTGTTGTTGAGATAGCTCCTCCTGCGATGCAATTATGTCAAATTCTTTAACTGTCTCCTTATACACTTTTTTGGACATTGCTACTAGCATATTTCAGATATTAGCTCATTGGTCCTCTGGGATTTTCATAATTTTCCTGAAAAAATAACATGACAATAAAGTAATTTTATATTGATATATGAAAACTAAATATCACAAACTTGGTATATTAATAAATGAATACTTTATAATATATATATGTTGTTGTATGTTTCTACTATTGCAAGTCTGACAGGTCTCATTGGCCATTTCTTTGGAAATTCTTCCTATAGTTTAAATATAACCTGGTTCTTGGAATCATTAGATTGATTTCTATATTGTAAGTGGAAAGTACGTCTATACGTTCGATCCACTATATCCCTCATAGTTCTGTAAAATCCTCCCCCCCCCCCTTTTGATTAATCTCCAACACCACTCCATATGAGCTAAGGTCCAATTCATCATCATTTACATCTTCTATATTAACTAATTTTGTTTTTTTTTACGAGGAAAATCTCTCTATGTCTAGGGTAAACCAAAATACACAGATATGACTGCAGAAATCAACTCTATCCCAAAAGTATGCTATATAAACCAATGTGCAAGTGAGATAAGAAAGGGACCTACCTCGTCCAAATGTTTGATGACATCCACCATTGAGAACTTTGACCCAAATCTTTATACCTGTAACAAGTTCTCAACAAACAAGAAAAACAAGCATATAGTGATAATATAAAAGGTTAGCACATTAGATAGCATAATCCATTAATATACAAAACAAACATGCCCATGGATAATAACTCATATATTTGCAAGATATCAATTGGATGTGAAGAGAGTATTTCTATTAACAAATGATCAACATAAGTGAAAATATTACAGACTTCATTGTTGGTATGGTTCAGAAACGAGAAACCAAGTTCCTTCCAGTTGGGCCTCCACCACTTCAATCCTCCACCAAAGGAAAGCTCATAGAAAGGAGACAATGAGGTTCTCCATCAATAAGGGAAGAGATTGGGGGATGAACACTGTGTTCAGACTTAAAGTACAAAGGGATGTAGACTCAATATGAAGTAATAATTTCTCCAGAGTAAATTTGCTCTCAAAGTTGAATTCTTTCTCCTTTTCCATAGCTCGGAATTGGCCCATTTATATCCTTCAAAATGGAACTGAAGGGTAAAGTTGGAATGTTTCCAGTATATGGAAGGCCAAGGATCAGAGATATCCTATCATGACATGGAAACCTGACATTTAATTTTTATTTTTTGGCACAGATCCCGATGTACATGGGCTATAGTGGAGCAGCTTGCATATACGCATGTTGTATAGTGTGCAAGATGCGTACAAGTGGAAAAATATTAATTTTTGTCTCCAGATTTTATCAACATGGAAGATAAGTCTACATAGGGAAATGGAATAAGGCCCTCTATGAAAGATTTCATAGGGTGAGGCAAATATTGCTATAATAGATGCCCCCTAATGTGTGAGGTCAGAGGAGTATCTGCGATGGCTGAAATACATTATAAATAACCTAGAAGTGGAGTGGTAGGGGACAAGCTAGATGAACTCGTTGCTCATTACATTCTGTATTGAATTTGCATACATGGATGCCAATAAAATTACACTGTAGATCCATGTGAAAAATATACCAAACAAGTGTTTCTGGCCATGAATAGGCAAATACAAATATGGTTACATGCCATAAGATATCATAGTCATGAACAAGGCCTAGTAGAACTATTCTCAAAACCAATATGAAGATATCTATATATCATGGAGTACAATCTGATATCCCATGATCACTGAAGACATACAGGCACTGGTCCAATGAAAAGGAAGAAACAACTCAGGAAAGTTGCAACCACATAGTGATGTCTTCAAGTCTTCTACACAATCTGACTAGGGTGCAAGTCTACATCATGTGAATAAAGGAGTTGAGGTCGAACAAAATGAGACATCTTTTTATTAATGATCATTGAGGTATACTGTTAACAAAAATGAGACAACCTACCGATAATTAAAGTAGGTATCAAGGAATCGAGTACATTCTTACAAGTGAGAATAAAGGAGCTAGTGTCGAACACATGAATAATCCATCGATCATGAGACATTGATGTATTCCCAACTATCGATGGCGAGAGAGCCTGCCACTGATGACTGCAATCCTCAAGGTACTCATAAGAATATAGGTCTTGTTTCCAGAATAAATGAGTTGAAGTCAATGGAAAGAGACCCGCTAAAAGGAGAACATTTCAAAATATCTCATTAGTCAGCAAGAGGTACAAAGCAAGAGATTCATGATTTGGTGGAAATTGGAAAAAGAACATGTTCACAAACCAACAACCTTGTGCGTCTTTCACTTGTGCCAAGTGCAAGCAGTACACAAAAAAAACCCTATGAATAGCATCCAATGATGAAAATTGTTTACAAAGGAAAGGAAACTACCAATAAGGCTAATGGCATCCAATACTGCACAAATCCCAATGTGTCAATAGATGTCTTACCGTCGAACACAAGGGAAACCACCCAATAAATGACCAATGATGAAATGTCGACTGCTAGGTTCAAGGATACCTATCAATGATGAAAGTAGGGCCAGGGTGCATGATAGGACTTATAGTATCATGTGATTCTGAGATAAATTGAGGGCATGGATGACATGCAAAGTCAAGATTTCTGAGGAGTGGCTAACACAGGTTGATAGACTTCCTTTGAACAAGATCATGAGACATATGGAGGCCTCTAGCAGCATAGAACCAGTGATGAAACCATGAGATGCAGGAGGCATCAATGAAATTCTCTATAGGGACTGGAAGAGTAACTAGTCGGTAGAGAAGACTCTGTAATGAGCTCAACTTCCTAAGGCCATGCTATTCCCAAAATTATGATGATGAATGGACTCAATAACTTTTTGCTACATTCAAAGGAGACATGATTGTTGCCAACATACGATAATGCTCCCTTCTTTCCCATCTTTTTTTTTTTTATTAGACAAATGAATGTTATGATACAGAGGAGGAAACAAGTGTCACAAGTAAGAAGAAATAGTTCCAAAAGTGGAACATACCTATGCTCTTGCAGGGAAATGCATGCGGGAGATGGACACTCGAGGGAATGTTCCCTCCTAGGTATAGGGTGTCAAATTGCAAATAATATAAACAAATATTTACTTGGTTGAGGATGAAAACATTGCTGAGGCAAATGGTTTATAACGCAAAGTGAGAACCATCTATAGGCTCAATACTGTAAGAAAGGAAATGAGATGCAATCACAACTTAACGCCAAAAAATGTCATTTTTTATGTCTTTTAGTCTACTTGGTGTGAAAAAGGGATAAAATTGTGCCAAATAGACATCTTTTCAAATCCGATTTACGAGTGTGAAAGAGACAAGTTCACTCGGAAATATTTTCACTTTTTGAAAACAAGTCGGAAATGAGCTTAACTAAGACTCACAACCTTTCAAGTCTAGTGTAACGAGTGTGAAAAGAAAAAATCACTTGAAAATCTTTTCAGTCTTTTAGACGAGTCAAAAAATAGATTAAATTAGACTCAGGGATGCTATTATAAGTAGCATATAATGGGGGAGGCCAAGGATCCCTTGTAGGACTTTTGTGAAAGGTCATCAACTTACGAAGAGCTGACACAAGCTTGGAAAAACCCAAATCTTTCCAAGTTGAGGGGAAAAATAATTGTAGAGGTTACTTTATTTACAATATATCGAAGAATGCCCCTTATATGGAAGGGTGTAGAAGAAGGAAGTTGAGGCTCTACAATATTCTTCCAATCAAAGGAAACCACCCTAGGACTTAGAGGGATCATCCTCGAAGAGAGTGGAATGCTCCCTAGTGAAGAAGGTACAAAACTAGAAATTATAAGGACATGGTCGAAGGACACATCACCCTCCAAAAGAAGAGTGGGATTGACCAAAGATCGCATCGACAATTTCACTTCCTTAGTCTTCTCACTCTCCAAGAGAAGAGTGGGATCAACCGAAGATTGCATCGACATGACCACTTCTTCAACCATTAGTTGAATAGGATACGAGACAACAAGATCAAGGGATGCATCAACCCCTAAAGGAAGAGGGGTGTCAGCTGAAGATTGCATCGACATGACAGTTGTATCAAACAAAGAAGGTTGTGAATCCAAAAATGACTTAGAACCCAAAGGACCCCCAGGAAAGGACCACGCTTCTTGTACCATAGCAGTAGTAGTGAACAAATGAGTACGGTGATATCATTTGAAAATCATATAAAGGAGCTTGGGATTATGTCTTACACGTCTAAGCTTCTCAACTACATGAATTCTCGCAACATAACTTGCACTGGCTAGTTGTTAGCATCGAAAGTCACTCCTGGATTGCTTGCAGGAGCAGAGCCCGACACCCATCAGTTTAATGTCACATTTTGTTTATAAAGGGGTGATCGAATGGAGATAAAGACTCGAGGAAATATTACTCTAACTCAGGGACTGGGTCTAGCATGTGTGGGACAAAGGAGGTCTTGATCCAACTTCAGCCAGTGGGTTGATTAAAAGGTGAATAGGTGGAAGACTTGGTAAGAAAGGTGAACAAACGGCTTTGGGCAACAGGCTTACAACAGTTTGCAAAAGAAAGACTCTGAATGCAAGATCCTCTTGGTTCAGGGTCTCAAGAAACTAAAAGGGGACTTGACTGGATCCTCCAATTCCAAGTCACTCAGCGCTCGAAAAATCACGAGAACTGATTAGAAATGACGTAACTGCTACAGTGATCCAACCTACATCATCCTATAACAGCTACAACTCGACTGGATCCTCCAATTCCGAGTGGTTCTAACACAGTGTAACAAATATGTAAAAGAAACTGGCATTCATCAGGCAAGAAGTCTCAAAATCCCATACATAACCAGAGTATCCGTGATTCATTAAATATTTACAGCCGGGAGCTCTGATCAACCATCGATAGATACAAAAATGGAAAAAATGCCTTCATATACTCAAAACAACAATAGCAATAGAATCGAGACGTTGCATTGAAAGATTTGCATATGCATGGCTTCTAACAATAAACACCTGCAGTCTATGAATGATCATGCAACTTATGGCAGACGCAATTGAACTCCTAACAGTTCCATAGGCGAATTGACATGCCTTTAATTCATTGCCGGGCTTTCCCATTATGGCGGAGGCGATGTCTAACCACCACCAACCACTTCAATAACTGCTTTATTGGGATTGAGGATGGCCTGACCAACTCGACACTTCTGCGACGTGGAAGACCCTTCGCGCTACCACCTGGATTAGCTAAACGACCTGATGGATAGGCGGGGAGGCCAGCGCGAGGGATGGGGTGCATAACGGGAGTGGTGGCACCAAGACCATGAGGGTGTGATAAGAAGTGACGAGGCGTGAGAGGGACGATAGAGGAAGTGACATGGCGGAAGATAATAGGCAGGGGGGAAGGAGATGAGATATAATGGGCTTTCTTTTAGCGAGAGGCTGACGTGGAACGGGTTGGGACACGTGGCAGATGGTGAATGGAATATGAGATGGGGGAAGATACCACACGGATGGAAAGGGGGCCCACGTTGGCTAAAATCAAAGAATCTGAGAAGGATGGGATCGCCTGAGTGTCGTTG